>BQNB010022718.1:0-15264 GCA_026074375.1 Tanacetum coccineum | reverse complement strand
GATCGGAATCTGGAAGAATCCTGAAAATCCATCAAGAAAACAGTAATATTCATTCCCACATAAACGTTCTAACATTTGATCAATAAAGGGAAGAGGGAAATGATCCTTTCGAGGTGCGTCATTAAGTTTTCGATAATCGATGCACACTCGCCATCCTGTAACTGTTTGAGAAGGAATTAATTCATTACTATCATTCAAAACTACAGTCATTCCTCCTTTTTTGGCACAACGTGAATAGGGCTGACCCACGAACTATTTGAGATTGCATAAATCAGCCCGGAATCAAGTAACTTAACGATCTCGTTTTTCACCACATCTTGGACTTTGGGATTTAAACGCCTTCGGGGTTGAATGACCGGTTTGAAGTCATCCTCTATTAGAATCTTATGGCAGTATGACGGACTGATTCCCTTGATGTTTGACATTTTCCAAGCAATTGCACCCTTACGCTTCTCTAATACTTGTAAAAGTAACATTTTCTCCTTTTCGGACAATATAGATGAGATAATTATAGGAAAGGATTTGTCACCGTGCAGGTATGCGTATTGTAAGTGGTGAGGCAAACTTTTCAGCTCAGGTTTCTTGTCATCAATCTCGTTAGCACTAGCCGAATAAAGGTGTTCACTTTCAACTTTACCAGGTCTCGTTGTTTCCTATGCAACTGAATACGGCGTATTAACAGAGTCGATACACCGTATTGGTTTCCTTGGATCAAAATCCATCGGCAGCCTTACATTTAAAACATTCACAACTTTCTAGGTCTGATTGATTAATCGATTTCTCCATCCCCTTTAGTAAAAAGGAATCAGACTTATCATTTGCCAATAATTCTTGAGCTTCATCGTTGATTGTTTCATCTAAGTCATCAATCCCATAGCATTCATCATCATCAGCGGGCGGTCTCGTAATTGATTGTCTACGTCAAAGATTACTTCATCATCCCCTACCCTTAGTATTATTTTTTTTATTAAACACGTCTATCAAAGCTCGAGCGGTTGACAAAAATGGTCTTCCTAAAATTATAAGAACCCTAGAGTCTTCGGGCATATCTAAGATAACAAAATCTATGGGAAGGACGAATTTATCAACTTTTATGAGCACATTTTTAATTATTCCTAAAGGGTATTGGATCAACCTATCCGCATGTTCTAAGCTCATTCTAGTAGCCTTTGGTTCTCCTAAACCTAATATGACATCAAGCTTATACTAGCCCCTAGGTCTGCAAACGCATTATTGATATGCAAGTGGACAATGTCATAAGGAATAGTAAAACTCCCTGGGTCTTTTTCTTTTAATTGAAGCTTGTTCAATAATACGGCCGAGCATCTTTCGTTCATAGAGATTATACAAGCTTCTTCGAGTCTGGCCTTGTTTGTCAGCAAACCTTTCAGAAATTTGGCGTATTTCGGCATTTGAGCTAGGGCTTCGATGAAAGGCAAATTGATGTGGAGTTGCTTCAGGTTTTCTAAGAACTTTCTTTGCTGAGCTTCTTCTTTTTCTTTTCTCAACCTTTAGGGAAAAGGGATCGATTGTGTTTGTACCTCACTAGATGTTTGAATAACATGTCTTGTTTGGTTTGTCTTAGATTGATCTTTGTCGAGGACTTCATTTGATTCAACTGGTTTGTCGTGATTTACCATTAAAGGTTCTTCAGCATGTATGTTGGTGCTGTTATTTTGAACATCATGAGTCGTCGACTTTCTACCTCTAGTTGTCACTCCTTTAATTTCGAAATTTGTCATTGGAGTATTATTGATCACCTTTAACAACTCTTGTACCTCGAACCTGAGCTCACTTAACGAATTGTTCCTTTCTTTGAATAAGATCTCGTTGGTTGTTCGGAATTCACAGATGAATGCCCTCATCTCTTCATGTTCTTGTTTTCCTTCTTCAATAATTTGTATAACATTTCTTCCATTGTTAACCTTATTTCTGGGTAGGTAAAATGATATGGACGAAGTCCGGATGCTTCTCCTGAAAAGTAAGACATGATTCAAAGTAAATCTATCCTAGAAAAATAGACTTTCAAAGATATTTAAGACTGTTAACCAATACGCCGTATGCAAATAACTGAATACGCCGTATTGCTAATAAAAATGGATACGATGTATTGGATAAGAAAGTTGAATATGCCGTATCCAATGGAAGTAGATACGCCGTATTAGGTTATCGACCAGAACAGTATATTAGAAAACAATTAAGCACACAAACAACTAAACTAATAAACAATTAAACAAGCAAATATACCAGCAAATATATAGAATTATACACTAATCTAAATTACACTAATCCTAAGGGTTAGATTATTATAATGTTAAAAAACAAAATATCAAATAAAAATCAAGATTAAAATTCACTCCACGGCAACGGCGCCAAAAACTTGATGTGTCGTTGTGTGGTTGTAATTTATGTTTCAAGTTTTAAATTTATATTTTGCCAACTTTAACAAAAACAACACTTTAACGGGCAGTATACCGGTCAGATGAGAGTTTCGTGGTAAGTAGGGTGTCGATCACTAAGAGCGAGATACAATCTTTCAATTTATTAATATTTTGGTTATCTAAACTAAGTTAATTCTATTCTATGTTAAACCTATGATAAACCTATGTTAATCCTACATCTAATGGATAAGGGGGTTTTCAACATGAGAGACTAACACGGGTTTTATGGTGACTTAAATCAACTTAAAATACAATAACACACACAAGTAAATTAACAGAAGATAAAAGAGCTGTAACACCCCCATTTTTACATATAGCAGCGGAAGCTAATCTAGGGTATTACTTCAAGGTACAACAGTCATAATCATAGAAAATGAATCAAAAAGAGTCGTTTATGAAAATAAGGTTATCATACATTATTTTTTTTTCCAGAGTTTTTACAAAAGAGAGGTCCCAACATCTGTATTTACAAAGTGTGAATGATAACGGTTTTTCCATCTTCATGTCCTCGCCACTCCGTGCCATTAGTTACCTGAGATAAAACATGCTAAAAAGTCAACACAAAGGTTGAGTGAAATCCATAGGTTTAAGTAATATAATTTGAATGCAAATGCGATATTTGGGTTACGTTGATATACACCCAGTATTGAAAACATAATTTATTATTGCCATTAGCTCATGAATCCGATGCCTTAGGTTATAATGATAATATTGCCCCTGCGGGCACCTTTGCCAAAATACCCGCATGATTTCTAATGATGTGCAATTGGTTATCGTTACTGGATACACCAACGGGGAGTCCAACCCAAATATATATATTCACAACATTCGCGCTTACTACGGAGAGTAATTAACGGTTCATGATTATGGGGACTTAAAGGCAAAGAAGTTACTTAGGCAATAGTAAATTGAAATAACATGTAGAAATAATTGCATTCATGTTTATAGCATGTATCCCCCTCGCGGGTTTATAAAATAATTGAAAAGCGAGGCTATGAACTCACCTGAACAGTTATAGGGAAATTGATAGCTAATGTATAGGGAATGAAAGTAATGGCTTCAACACGGCAATCACAGACAACCTGGGTAATATATGGGCATCTTAGTTTCATGTATATATAAGTATTGGATATCGATAGTTGGTTTAGATATAGAAAAATATAATAACACTGTTCGGGCCATCATAGTTTTAGAAGTCATCTCATAAACGATTGTGGAGCTAGTGCACTTTATAATGTAAACCCAACAACTCAGACAGAACTTAAATACCAAAGATGAAGCTTCTAATATGAAGCTCCCTAGTAATATGGTATGATATGGGATCCCAAGACATGATTTTGAACAGTACCTCGATGATATTGATATAAAGGAATAGAACATAAGCAGTTTTAAGCATTTTATTCAATATCTGGAGATGTTAAGCACGAGGAGCATTAATTAAAGTTATGTCTGGGTAAGTTTTGAATATGATTTTATACTTTTTCAAAATGTTACATTTTAGACCCTGGGGTTTGGAAAATTGCAATAGACCCCTAGGGTATTTTTTTTATTTTTTTGCATTTTTAACGACTTTTGGTCCTTCAACTTTTATATTGATAAACCAGTAAACCTTGGTCTTTGAAAAGTAACATAATAGACCCCTATAGTTATAACTTTTATAAAATGACACTTTTAGTCCTTTTAGTTATAAGTTTCTGGAATTTATGATATATACCCCTTGCATGGATTATAATTACAAAACATGTCCAAATTGCCATGCAAGCTTATTTTAACTAGTTCAGTTATCATAAAGAGCAATTTATAAGTTATAATAAACTAAAATATGAAGTTTTAACATAACACAAGTTTAATTTAACGATTCGTTAAGCTAAAAAGTAAAACGGGTCAAATTAGGGTTTTAAAATGAAAACGCGCGGGTTTTAAGATCAAATTCTCTTATGACTTATCAAAGCACTTATTTTAACATTATATAAGCTTATTAGGATAGATTATAACAATAGTTTACAAGTTAGCCTCAATAGTTTAAGTAAAAACATGAAATTAGGGTTTCGGGTGTACGGTTTTGGATCAAAAAGGCATAACACTTAGGTTTTTGAGTTCAAAGCTTTATATTATGATTTTAGCAAGATCATATGAACATTATAATGTTACATGAGCAGAATATAAGCTTATAGAACCTGGTTTGAGCTTATGGCTTAGGAATGGGTCGGAATCGGGACTTTCGGCTTCGTACGGCTAGAGTAACGACTCTCGGGCTTCGTTTTCTTCAAGGCTTCGCTTCTTGAACGTCTTTTATGATCCTAGGATCATATGGGAGCAAAGGATTGCTGCCATAAGTTAAGTAAGAAGAAGGGTGGTGTGAGTTTCAAATGAACAAGGATGGCTTATATTTATACTTGTGCGAGTTCAAGAGGAGTAAGCAAAGCTCTATCTCTGGTCTAGACACATGTACAAGCTAGGATTGAAGGTTTTGAAGCTAGAAATGCAATGGTGGGAGGTCTAGTAGTAGCTTGAATGAGATGGCTTTCTCTTCTTGCTGCCGCGGCTGAATGGAGCAAAAACAAGCACATGGTGCCTTCATTCTTGACATGAGTGGTCAAAAGCTGCTGGTAAGATCTATAAAGTGGTCTATAAGGTATCTTAGGTTGCATTTGGCACATGGTAGAGAGTTTAAAGTGGGTCAAAAATGAAGTTAGAATGGTGCGGTCAGCAATTGAACTCGGCAATGGTTTTCAAGAGTTTTTCTATTACAAGGTATAAATAAACGATCATGATAGATAAAATAGGTTTTTCAAGGTCTGGGATTAGGTAATTATCAAGATTAAATTGGTTGGGCAAAACGGATTAGAATTGAAGAAATGGAGACGGGTTCAACAGGCACGTATTAGGTTTTCTTGTCTTCTAGGTTTTACATTTCTTGTACATTGGGTCAAGATTGATAGATTATTGATCCTAGGTAGTATATTAAGATATATAACAATAATTGATCGTGGTTTGAGTTAAGAATGGGTAGAAAATGAATAAACGGGTTCAAAATGATTAATAAGGGCAAATTAGGTTTATCTGGATTCGTTAAGGATTTTAGGCTCTTTGATTCTTGGCACATTCGCCAAGTTTAATGATTAGAATAATGATTTGTAAACTCATTTCCCTTGGTTGGTTATTTGGGATTAGAATGGTTTAAAACGAGTAAACGGGTTAAATGAACCAATTAGGTACATTTAGGGTTCTTAGATATGTTATACATACCAGTGAAGTAAAAGATGAAGTAATGATGAAAATAATGATTGAATAGGATTGATATGATTGTAAAATAAGTTTTTACAACTTATTTGAGTGTTGGTTTAGGTTTACAATGGATAAAAGCCAAGAAACATGTCATGGTTTAGAAACTAGCTTAGTTTTAGGGTTTAGGGTTTTGAATTAGGGTTTTGAGTGTAAAAAGATGTATGAAAGCTTATGAATGGAATATTTAGGGTTTTTATAACATTGTAGAATGAGTGTAGAGCTTGTACTCAATAGTGGTGCACAAATTAAGAATGAAAACGAAGGAAAACGGCTATATTAAAGACAAATATACAGAATATACAAAATTATACACTAATTTAAAGTACACTAATCCTAAGGGTTAGACTAATCTAATGTTATAAACCAAAATATCAAACAAAAATCAAGATTAAATTTTCGCTCCCTGGAAACGGCGCCAAAAACTTAATGTGTCGTTGTGTGGTGTATGATTTTATGATTTCAAGTTTTAAATTTATATTTTGCCGACTTTACCAAAAACAGCACTTTAACGGGCAGTGTACCAGGTCAGATGGGAGTTTCGTGGTAAGTAGGGTGTCGATTACTAAGAGCGAGAAACAATCTTTCAATTTATTAATATTTTGGTTATCTAAACTAAGTTAGTTCTATTCTATGTTAAACCTATGCTAAACCTATGTTAATCCTAAATTTAACGGATAAGGGGGGTTTCAGCCTGAGAGACTGGCACGGGTTTTGTGGTGACTAAAATTAACTTAAGACACTAAAACACACGCAAGCAAATTGACAGAAGATAAAATAGCGGTCTAGCTAAATATAAGAAAACTATATAAACCATTATTAATCTAATTAGAACGTTGATTTATTTATTTAGTGCAATGATTACTTATCTCAGGGTGGCATATCATTCTTAAGACTTAGGCGGTACTTCTTCATAAGACCTAGATACGAAGAATTCTGTCACAATTAATCGTATCCGCATAAAGCATCCTTATTTGCTGATTATAATCTATCTTAGGGATTAAAGCAATGGTGATCTTGTTAAACCCTAGCTCATAGAGACTTTACCTACTTACTGCTTAAAGGCAATTCATACACTAATAGTCCACTAACCAAGTCTTTACCAATTAATTGAGAACATACTCGTTGATCCCAATGGTCACCTGCCGGTCCAACTAAGCTCGCAATGTAAAGGCAAAGATAGGTTATTAATTTGGAGAGCCATCCTGGCATCTAGATTACTTGGTCCGTATCACTAGATCCAGTTGAATGATAGGTCGCATACAAAAGCAAGTAAATAAGTATAAACTGATAAACATAAATAAGCAATCAACGGTAAATTAAGCAATCGAGATAAACAAACCAAACATTCAAATCTTCATAATAATGGCTATTACCCGAAGGTATTACCCTTCAAACGTCATAATCAATACAAGAGTAATAATTTAGCCAAGGTAAACTAACCGAGTTAACGAATGATACCAAAAACTGAATGATTGCAAGAGTATAGGAGATTACAAGTTGTTTCCTATGGAATTAATTGCTAGGCTCGACCTCTTCTGCTCTTCTTCTCTTCTGAAAATCGACTTTTATGGTTAAGGTATCGAAAATATGATTTAGCACACTGAAAACCCGTTTTTAGGTTTTCTATTTATAAGGTCTGGAATTTGGTCGATACAGCGTATTAACTGAGGTCAATACGGCGTATGGATCTTCTCTGGATACGGCGTATTGATCATCATTCCTTCGTGGTATTTAGTGAAGTGCAGGCACAGATACGCCGTATCTTCCTTTATGGATCGGTGTATTGGATGTCAGAACAGTAATCTTAAAATGTCTTTGTTTAAGCTCCAGAATGCGTGCCTTTTTGCTAATCTTCACCAAGTACTTCATAATTACTGCAATTCTCAAATACAAATGATTAAGTAACAATTATTTGCATTAATTATACAAAAATGGGTTATTTACATGGGATAAATGATGCTAAAAAAGTAACGTTATTTGATGTCATCAAGCCCAAACATAGCCCATTATCAATTTTAGTAGCCCTAATTAAATTTCACTCGAATCCATCTAATTGACTTTTTTCACTTAATCGAAATTGACCATTTGTACAATCGAATTAGATCATAATCGAATTTTACCAATGTTTATGTTAGTTGAATTTGACTAAGTCTTTTTTAACCATCAATCGAAAATGACTAAAAATCCTTAATCGAAATTGGTGTTAATCGAAATTAACATAACATGCTAATCGAAAATGAACCAAGGACTCAAACAAGCCTTAATAATCCCTCAATAAGCCACAAATAAGCCTATAACAACCATACCATATCTTTAATCATCGTTCATCGAATTTGGGTTGTTCATCGAGAATGAAACAAGTAATCGAAATTGGTCTATAAGCTATTACGAATCAAGATAAACACAAATAAACACAAACAATCACAAACACAAACATCTATGAACCTTCTAATACACTTAATTCATAAAAACCCTAATTTCGATGAACCTTAATTAAGATTGAATTCAAATTCGATGATCCCAATAAAAACATATAAAGATGAATTACAATCGTTATTATGCTTATGTTTGGATTAAGATTTCACTTATAATCGTTATAAAAACCGAGATTCACTCAATAGAATTTATTGTGAAAACTTAATCAAAAATGGCTTTGAGTCGATAATGATAAGAAAATAAAAATAAAAAGGAAAAACTATATATTATCAATCTCGGTTTGACTTTGTTTGACCAAAATTGATAGTTTCCCATTTTTTCATTTTTAGTCCCTTGAGTTGCTATCGAATTTGCTTTTAAGCCAAAAATTTACAAACTCCCCCTTGGAGTGTGATCCCTTCTCATGCATTGTCCCAAAATGGATTTCTGTCTTTTTCAAAGCCCGGTAAATTATGAAAAATTTATAACTCCCTCTTGAATAAATATAAGATTTTAAACCCTTTGATATTTCCAAACCTTTATTTGAGAGATTATTGTTTTTCGTTTCTTGTTAAAGAAGTTGTGATTTTTGAAAGATAATCATGTGAAACATTCTTTTTGATGTTTTTGTGGAAATTAGCAATATTACAATACAATGTTATAAAACGTGACAAAACATTTAGTATATTAATAACTCCCCCTCAGATCATGATCATAGTTTATGCATTTAAATAAGATTTTGAGAAGATATAGATGATGAATCTGATAAAAACGAGAAGACATGTGATTGCTTAAATATCTTCTTATCTTTTTGTATTTTTGCATTTTCTATTTTTTTAATTTGATTTTATGTTTTTGAAAAGTTTCAATAAAATCTTTGTAGACTTATTTACTTTTATGAATTTTTTATATAATTATTATTTTTTTGACTTTTTTAATTGGCTAATTTTTTTATTTAATAGTTATTTTTGGAGAACAGGTTTTTTTATACATTTTGTTGATGTATGATCTTGTGTATCAAGAAGATAATTTTGTCAGACATTCTAACTCAGTTGGAGTCATACATCGCATACCAATTCTGTGAACTAATGCTCAAACCTTTCTTAGGAAGAGCTTTAGTAAATAGATCAGCATATTGGTATTCTGTCTTGATAAAATATAAAATAGTACCACGTTCAACGTGTTCTTTGATGAAATGGTAACGGATGTTGATATGTTTTGTACGCGAGTGTTGTACCGGATAACATGAGATAGTTATAGCGCTCTTTGAATCGCAATACATTGAAATTTCATTGAAATGATATTCGTAATCCAAGAGTTGTGTTCTCATCCAAATGAATTAAGCACAGCAAGCGGATAAAGATACGTATTCAGCTTCCACGGTTGACAGCGCTGTACAATCTTGCTTCTTAGAGGACCAGCTCACCAATTTTTATCCCAGAAATTGTATGCCCCCATATGTCTTTTACAATCGTCATGGCACCCTCTATGGTCTGCATCTAAATATGGAATTAGTTCAAATCTGGAGTCCTTCGGATACCACAGACCCATGTTATAAGTCTATTTTAGGTATCGAAAGATTCGCTTAACCTTTTTGAGGTGTTTGACCATATGTCATGCTTGATAGCGTGCACAAACAAAGGTGGTAAATGCAATATCGGATCTACTAGCTGTGAGATACATAAGCCCTCCGATCATGCTACGATATTTTGTTTGATCAGTTGGAGTGCCTTGTAAATCAGCATCTAGTTTAGCAGTAGCCATTGGTGTGTTAATTGTATCGCAACCATCCATTCCATGTTTCTTCAAAAGTTCTAAAGTATATTGTGACTGACTTATGAAGATTCCATAAGGTGATTGATGAACCTGCAGTCCAAAGAAGAACTTCATTTCACCCATCATTGACATCTCAAAGTTGTTTTCCATGGTACATGATATATGTAATTGGGTAATTTTGTCTTCCAAGGTTTCTCGGGGTTGCGGTGTTTTAGACCAAGGACAAGAACTATTAGTTCTCTTAGGAGGTGGAGTTTTTGCTCTAGTTTTGGGTTTTGTAAATCCGACTCCGAGTTTTAAAGATAATTTGTAAAAATGTTTTACTTCATCATCACTAGCAACGAGAACCTTAACATTATTTATAATTATTTGTTTTGGTTTCGAACTTGAGTTTTACTTAAAAATGAAACTGACTTTTCTACAACGGATTGAGAATCAGACGGGTCCCATATTGGCTTCATTATTTTTAGCAAGTATTCTTTTAAGATCATCGCTTTGTTTCTCAAAAGGTATAATTTTATCCTTTTTAGTTAAAGGATTATTTTTAATAGGTGGGAAATCACCATGGATAACAACATGCCAAAAATCTAGATCTTTCGATTTCACTTAAGTCTCGAATCTATTTTTCCAGTCAATAAATCCATTGCTTTCAAAGAGTGGTGGTCTTTGCATGGATTGCCCTTCTAGGTATTTTTCAGACTCCATAGATCAATTCAAATTTTAAAATACAGCTTATATTAAAAATCTTTGGTTAACCTGCTCTGATACCAATTGTGGAAACTAGAAGAGAGGTTTGAATAGTTTACCGCTTTTTATAATTTAATTATACTTATTTGTAAAAGCTTAGATTTAAGTTTACGTGAGATCCGTTGAACACAATATGAACACAATCTATATAAGCATAAACAATACTAGCTACGAAATATAAATTACGAGATGAAAGTATAGAGTTAGAAAGATTAAACCACAACATGATGATTTATAGTGGTTCGGTCATGAAGCTCATCTTCACCCTACTACACCCCCCGAGTATCCAACTCGAGAGTTCATTGCACTATGTCAATAAGCTCCCTTCATGCGGAGAAAACTGTACAATCGTCGCTTATACCAATTTCTGACACTAAGGTAAATCTCAAGTTCTAATCTTAAATAGAACCAATCTACCACTTACAAATGTATTTTGAGGACTAAAATACTAACCGCTCACTCACGTATTTTCACGCCAAAAATACTAACTCAATCTACCTGATCTAACTACTACACAAGATTGGAGGTAATGTGGTTGATTTGAATTACAACAAGAGAGTAACAACGTTACGTATGCACAAACTAATTGATGAGGTGTCATTTTATACATTATTTCGGGGTTATTTAACCCCCTAAATCATGCAAATATTCCCAGATTATGTGCTTAATTATTTGTTTTCAGGTTTTTAGCACTTGGATGGAATTTGGAGGAAATACACGTGACTTGGGCTCATTTGGAGAAGAAACGGACAAGATTACAGACCTACACCAAATCACTTGAAGAATTATGCATACAGCGCGTGGAGACGGCGTCGCAGGCATAAAGCGACGTCGTCGCAATCCATCTGGTGACGGTGTCAGAAATCTAGCGACGGCGTCAGGACGTGGCCGACTTAAAAGTGGATCTAGAATCATCTACGTGGCGACGGCGTTAGGACTTCAAAGCGACGTCGTAGCGATTTTCCTATATATATTAAACGAAATTAAGGTTTTAAGGGTGTAACTTTATATAATTTTAGGGAGATGAACCCTAGTCATTCTAGCAGCTTTTAAAGTCGTTTTTAGGGCCTCAAAACCCTATTATAACTACCTTCAATCCATGTTTTAATCAAGTATGATTGTTTATTATTAATTATTTAATATGTCTATGTGTTGTTTGATTGATTCATGTTCTTGCTTTATCTTTAACATGCTAGGATAAACCCTCCTTTGTATTTACTTATGATTGCATGAAACGTAGGTTGTAGATCCTTTTGATGTTGCTTCTTGTTGATGGATGTGCGTGTTAGGCTTTAGAAAACTAGCCATAAGATATTAAATTGGCATAGACGTCTAGGCAAACGCGGGTAGTGCAGAAAAGATACCATCAGTAACAGTCTTTATACTACCTTACCCCTAATATGGTTGATCCGTCTTAAGATATTTCACATGCATTTAATATACTCTTAGGGGCCTTGTAATAGTCTTCATACTACCTTACTTGTGCGTTGCCCTAACGGAATATTAAATAGACGGTGGGTTCGTGTAATCCGTTCATGACCTAGGAAATACTTACACAGATCATCACAGGTGTGACAAGGCAACAAATCTAGGAGAAGCAATATGAGGAGTAGTGCATGATTAGGTAAATACATGTTTTTTATCATAAAGTTATCAACAGTAGTTTAGATTATAATTAGTTTAATTATTAGTTAATCAAACCAACCTCTCAAATCATGATATTTACCTGCTTTCTTATCAATATAAAAGCACAAAAAGAATCTTCTCTCAACCCCTTAGATTTTTATTAGACTGTGTTCGAGCCTTCCCAACCTATTCTCCTACAGAATGATAACAACCCCCGAGATTTGCCTATACTACACTACAACGATTAGGTACACTGCCTAGGGGATTGTAAAACTTCCTGTGAAGTCTTCGCAACCCTCAAATCAAGTTTTTAGCGCCGCTGCATAGGGAATAGTTAGGTTTCGATCATTGTTTAACTTGGTTCTATTCGCTTGATTCCTATCAAGGGAAAATTTTAATTCTAGTATATTAGCTTTCTCGTAGTCTATATTTTCTTTGTGCTATCTGTTTCATAATCCATTCTCGTCAACCACCATGGGAGACGTGAATCCTATCTGTACTCTTGGAGATTACTCCAAACCTAACCACTAGAGCAATAGGAATACCATTGAGCTCCCCGTAGGGAACAATGTGGTACCTCTTCGATCCGACACCATCCGGTTGATGCAAAACGAATGCTCATTCCATGGATTTAAAACTTGTGGACTCACTTGACCTTGACGGTGAAAACAGGGAAGAACGCGACTGCGTTTATTTCAATTTTCCCTTTGCGATCAAGCTAGCAACTGGCTTGAACGTCTTCCAGCAGGATCCATCACCACATGGGAGGATCTTACTACTCGTTTCCTTGCCCAATTCTTTCCACCAGGAAGTACTACAAAACTCCGCAATGATATCCTGATGTTCTAACAACATCAAGGAGAATCTCTCTCAGAAGCATGGACTCGTTTCAAGGACTTACTCTAAAAATTCCCTCATCATGGCATCGATCTTTGGCTCCAAGTCTAAATCTTTTATAACCATGTCACTCCCGCCACAAGACGAACCATTGACCAATCGGCTGGTGGTAAGCTTTGTGACAGAAACCCCGAAGAATCCTGGCATTAGTAGAGGACCTCACCCTCTATGACAACGAAAGTTGGAACGACCCAAGGAATTTCGTTAAGTCAATCAAGAAAATCTCTTTGCCTCAAGATGTCCCGAGTACATCCGACCGCCGCCTCATCGAGCTCGAAAATCAAGTCCAACGCTTGATGGAAGCTCATCTTACTCCGATGCAACCTACTCAAGTGAACAAAATCACTTCTTCATGTGAGATCTGCAGTGTTCCCCACATCACTCAGTACTGCATGGAAAATCCCGAACAAGCCTTTGTTGAATATGCATCCTCGCGTACCGACGAAGCGGGAGGTAAGTGGTACACTTTCAAACCCGAGCAAAACAATCTTGGTGACACCTACAATCCATCATGGAAAAGTCACCCAAACCTTAGGTGGAGACAACCCTAAAATTCCCAAAGTAGTGTTTCAAACCCACCTAACCGGTTCCAACCCAACGGTTTGATCCCGAACCGTTCCTTCAACAACAATCCTCAAAACTTTAACAGTCAATCAATTCTTGAAGGATTGGTGTCCAACTTTATGGCATCTTAAGACGCTAGATTGTCCAAGTTTGAAGCCAATTTCAAACAACAACAAAGTAAGATGACCAACAAAATCGACACAGTGTTGAAATCCATCACCGATCGAATAGCGGGAGCACTCCCTAGCGACACGGTTAAGAACCCGAAACTGAACGTTAACTCCATAACTTCAATTTTGTCTACTTGTTCGTACCCAACTAAAGACCCACAATGCTCAACTCATATCCATGGTTCGATCAACACCATCACGATACATCCCAAGCAACAAAGCGACTCTCATGACGATAAGCTGAAAGAAAATAAGGGAGAAGATAAGAACAGTAGGGAAGATATCAATACCAACCCCTCTACGCCACCCGATCCATCAGTTTCATTCATCACCGAAAAAGTCCTCAAACTCAATTCATTCTTCGAATCGCTCGGCTTGGCCCCCCAATTATCCGGCACAGAATTTGTTTACACCAAAGGGGATGATAGTGACGTGATGTTTATTGAGATAGTTAAGAAGAATGACGATTCTCGCAAGGAGGAACCCGAAGCAAGAGGAGTAGAGGTGGAATATTTTGATATATTCCCAACTCGAAGCGAGCTTGCATATCACAAATATCTCATGTGTGGCCCTATCCCTTCAATATTCCTGAGAAACCCCATCATTACGGAAGGATGCCCATCAAACCTTAAAATACCATGCAACATTAGACATGTGCATGTGGAGAAAGCCTACATCGATCTTAACTCCCCTTTAAATATCATAACCCGAATGATGTATAATTGGATCATGAGAAGGAAACTCGACCCTAGGGAAAATTCGGATAGAGGAGTTAGCAATTTCACGGGAAGGATTAAGGGGATGCATGTTTTCGTAGGGAATTTCACTTATGCCACGGACTTCATGATTGTTGAAGATATTAGCTCAATCATTGACCCTAGGTTGTCACAACTAGTACTAGGAAAACCCTTTGTTGAAATATCCAACATGACTCATGACCCACCTGAAGGAGTAGTGAGGTTCACAAACAGAACCGATGAAATTGCCTATAAAATGCCCCATAAGATAGAACAGTACAACTCATTATCAGGCTTAGAAAAAGAGCACACAAAATCGGTTTACCTTAGGAACGAGGAGGACAAGAGAAGAGGAGTGAAGTACGTAATGAGTAAAATATTAAGGTTTTACAAAGAATGTCTAGAGCTAGGGCCCGAATATGTGACCGGAATGGATGATGAAGGAGAAGTCACGTAAGGACGTGTGACTTCGAGTCTAGCTACAAGACTCAGTAGAGGCAACCCAATATTTACTTTTCCCGCATATTAGAAGTGTCTTGTGTTTTAATTCTTTATTGTTTGTTTTATTATGTTTGAATTATTTTGTAATCATGCTTTGTTTGT
>BQNB010022717.1:8512-62676 GCA_026074375.1 Tanacetum coccineum | reverse complement strand
TGTGTTAGCAGACTTTGAGACATCCTGTATGGAGTGTATTTCTGGAAGATTTGATTTGAGTTTTGTACTGGAATTGAGTACTTTAAGGTTTTGGTTTGAGACTAGGATGGACCCCTGCGTGGGCTTATGGTTGTAATAATTGGCGACTATGTGTTGTATTCTTGTTGGGACCCCACTCAAATCTGTATTTGAGGTGGATGATCTTCATGACACTTTTCATTAATAAATTTTAGATTTCTCTAGTTTGTATCTTGTGTTATGATTGATCATTCTTCATCGCATACCCGTGTTTCCACTTATGTCGGGGTGTCACACAAGAACACTTTTAAAGGTAATGCTCTTGACCTAAGGATCCCCGATTTGGAACATGGGGGAGCAGCGATCTAGGGGGAGCACGTACAATGGTATCTATTCTTTCTTCTACAAAGATATCAACCTTCCATTAAAAGACCAAGATCCTGCCTTTTTTATTTGACAAAAGGGGGAGAAGGAAAGCAAAGCATTGATGCTTAATGATAAGGAAAAAGCAAGCAATTACAGAAGCAAAGAGCAATATCGTTCATCGAAGTATACAAGCTATATAAGTCTCACAAGGTGAAGAAAATGTTCTAGCTTCACTAAATTACAAGGCCATGTTCAAGACGCGAACTTCATCAACGACGGTCTTATCTTCGCTATGTCTGTAATTTATTTGCTTTCTGAAATTTTATTTGTCATCATCAAAAAGGGGGAGATTGTTGGTGCAACATTGACTAGGATCTCCTTTATGTTTTAACGATGAAAAATAAACATTCGCAAAACGTAAAATCACGAACGGTAGCTTAAACCCGCAAAACCAGATTTCACCATTTGGCGCGTTGGGCACGCGTCAGCGCGTGGCCAGCGCGCCTCATGCCAAATCTGTTTTGTGGATTTAACAATTGTCAGCTTTCCTCTTACCCGACACATGTGGAAACTTCAATAAAGGTATGTACATGATATTTAAGCATTTGGGAACACTCCAAATGAGGTTTAGACTTAGAGAGGAGCTAAAACAAATCCTTCCGTTTTTCTATAAAACGCCAACTCAAATCTTTTATCAAACGCCTCTAGCCAAGGCCGAGACTTCTTTATAAACCTAGTATGATCATACTTTCAACATACCAACAAGCAAAATTAATTATTTGAGCTTAATCCGGATTGACGTTGTTCCTAATCACGTAACAGGTTTTACTCCCTTATTGGTCAAACTAAGTCAAAGGTCATTTGCGTAAACGCATCCTTTCCCATTATGGGATATGCTTTACTTAAGATTCAAATCACTTAGCTTATTTTTATCAAGATGATTAGTGATCAAATCCATTGTTGATTATCATGGATTAAAGTATAAATGACAAATTGAGTTTGTGGTATTTGGAAGTTAATCATACTTTGACTTTTCTCACTTCCTTACCCATACAAATGTTTTACAAACTCACATGTATTACTCACATGTACAAGTCCACACTTCTTCTACACAATCCTTCTACCCATTCTTCCTAATCACTTGTTTACCCTTCTTACCCAATAAGTGATTTCATCTCTTCCACACACACTCCAAACATCTTCTTCCTAAACAATCCCATAATCACATTTGCCTACTTTTTCCTCTATTATTGGCAATGTGATTATTTACTTAAATCAATCATCTGATTTCATCCTTATCTTCATCTTCATCTTCAAACCTTCATACACATAAACCTTCACCAAATAAACCTCAAACCTTATCATCCATATGCCAACTGACATTCCCTTACACAATGTACTTCTCTTGTACTTGTTGTACTTCTATGTCCCCTACATTCCCAACCAAGATATCCAATATCTTTTTAAAACATTCTCCACCACATATTTACTATTCACCTTCTTCTCCATACAACTCAAATTACATACTCTCATCTTACCCCTTGATCAAGCCATGTCACCAATCCATGTTCCCATACTCTTTTCTCAACCCTTGGATTGCCTCTCAAACAAACACAACAAACATACTTTCCCTTGTACCCTTGATCAAGCCACCTCATCAATCCAAACTCTCTCATTCTATTCTCAACCATTGGATTGATCTTTCATCTCAAACAAACACAACATCTCTCACAAACACTCTATTCTTACTTAAACAATAAGCATACTTCTCTCTACCCTTGATCTTGCCTCCTAACCAAGTGTCCTCTTCACATCTTCACCCTCTATTTCAAACTAAGATAAAAGGCTCTTTTTTATCACATCATGTCATATCTTGACAACTCACACACAACTCATTTATCCTTATCAAACATGTGTGTAAATGATTCTCTCTAAGCAAAGAATATTCTCTTGTACCCTAACTAGTAATTTTAAATCTTTAGTTGGATCCCAACTAAGCTAGTTAGACTTTGAGGAATACCTAAAATGCCCCTTTTTGATAATTCTTTTCTCTCTTTTCATTATCGGATAAGCAAAACGCTTTTAATACTTCACAAATGTTTTTATTAAATAGATATTTGAGTTGGTTGACCTTGAGCATAAGAATGATTGAAAGGTCATAGCGTGAAGTACAATTAGGGGTTTAACAAGTGTGGGTATTTAAAATGCAAAGTCCCAAAGAAGACAACTTCGGGAATCTAGCGTGCTGGCCATGCGCTGGGGTGTGGGTAGCGCGCTAGACACGAATTGTATTTTGACAAGTACCTAATCCATATTTGTATGTTTTGTTAAGGGTCTTCTTTCTCATACCCTTTCTTTAGAGTCGAGTCTCTGGGCTAGGTTAGAACTTGGTTCACCATCTATCTTTATATACAATCGAGTTGTAAGGGAAGTCTTGTATCCGTGGGATCGAGCCTAGATCATTGGGGATTTAGTTGGGGTTTGATAAGCTTCCAAGGGGAAGGCTTTTAGAGTTCATAGGTTAAGTCGAATCACGGGTTCTTAGGGGTGGATTCCGAGGGAGGAATACCATAGGTAGTAACTCTTCTATGTGAGCGCCGAGCTTTGTTGAAAGTCGGTGGAGTTAATTTGTAATACGGTTTATAATCTACCATAAGGATTATGCTAGGATTAGTATCGGTGTCGTGGATTCGTAACTGGATGTACGGAAGGACTAAACCCCCTTCCTGAACCATTATATATCATGGTGTCTCTTCTTCTCTCTATGTACTTATTGTTCTCATTGCAAAGTAGATTAGTACACCACTTGGCTCTTTCGAGACTTGAAGTTTTATAAACTTCGAAGAAGTCAAGAAAACCGTATTCACCCCCCCTCCTATATGGTTCTAAATTGTCTAGTGTGTTGTAAATATTCTCCTCTCCCTGAAACAACCTCACCGAAAAACATAACATAAACCCCATGACACTGAGAAACATATTAAATGAGTAACTAAATGCTCTAAGTCTTTAGTTACTTAATGTCCAAGGTTGGTGACCGAATCCTAATAGATAAAGACAAATAATCTTTTTCTAACTATCATCCAACAATCATGGGGTCCCACTACTCCCATTCACACTCAAATATCCCACTAAGCATTTAATACTCACTCTTACAAACAATATTCCCACGTCATGTCTGCAAAAAGTGCACGACAGAGTAACGGCTACACAATTGCCGTTAAAGACGAAAGTATGACTAGTGGTAGGGTGTGGCAATGCAAATATCAAACGATTTTCAAAACTATTTTTGAAATAATTTTGATATCAAATCCTTTTTCCAACTACACCTATAAACACCCCCATCAAAATAAAGAAACACACACAAATTTACGAAAGCAATTATACTCTGCAAATTTTTTCTCTCATCAAATCTGTGTGTGTTATTCATTTTAACAAACAAACTTTTTTATATCTATGTACGCGCCAATGATCTAAGTTATATTCAACTTAGTGACCATCCGTCTAGACATAGTATCAAAACACACGCCAGCGATCTAGGTTGGATTCGACCTAGTGACCATCCGTTTTTGATATAGTTTCCATAGCCCTTTTAAAAACATTTAAAATGGCAAATTCCCAAGCAATAATCTATGCACCATAAGTTGTGGACATGATTGTTGACACTGTCCAATTTAAAAGCAACAACTTTGCAGGAAATTTTAGTTACCCATAAAGTGTCCCAGCCTACAAAAACATTTGCAAATATTTGAAAAACTGCTTTTTGGCTGAGGTATGTTCACAAACACCATCAATGCTATATCAAAAATACCTAAGGAGTTTTGGTGTATTATTGTGCTTGATCACCCAACCCCGCCAACTGAAGACTTTGAGGCTCGACCTCTCAAGGAGTCGAATATCAAGTTCACCGTGAAGAATGGTAAAACGCCATTAATTTTAGACTATAAGACCTTTTGTCAAACCACGGGCCTTGAGTATAATAATGTAAATTATGTTTCACATCCCTCCACTAAGGAAGTAAAGGTTGAGCTTGCAAATATTTCTGCTCATGAAGTATTGTTCCACAAGACCCCGTTGCTAAAAGCATAATTTCCTGTGGCTTGGAGGATTCTGGTGACCTTTGTCATTCAGGTCCTCGGTGGGAACCACTCATCTACATAATAGTTGAATTCCAGTCAATAGTTGATAGTCTATAGTCTCCTCACATGGACTAAGATTGACATTGAAGTGATCATTTACAATGATCTTGTAACCAGGCTCATGGCTAAATCTAGGCAAAAGTATGTATCTTATCCTAGGTTTATCTCATGTGTCCTACAAAGGTTATTGGGTTCTGATTACTCTCAGGAAGAAAAATTTAGGTCTATTCCCCCCGTCCTAAACCAATTTTTTTTTTCTAAGAACCCCTCTAGGGTTACCCCATTGAATTAACGGTCTTCATGAATGATGTAATCAATCATGAAACCTTAGTGTCTCCACTTCCTGCATCTGAAAAGAAAGAGAAGAAAAAGCTTTTGACTGTGACTAAACCTAAACCCAAGTCACAGGGCCCTAAGGCTTCTAGAGCACTCCATAAGAAGGGTAAAAATGCCAAGACTAAACAGACCACCCTGATACAAACAAGTCTGAAACTTACCCAACCAAAAGAGCTATCAGAGGCCACTGATACATCACAGTCAGTGTCCTCGGGCCACGTACCTAGTCCTCAAGATACAGAGAGCATAACTGATGTGTCATTGTGTAGGTGTTATTTATGTATCAAATTTTACTATTTATTTTATGCCGACTATACCTAAAAATAACACTTTAACGGGCAGTGTACCCGGTCAATTGGAGTTTCGTGGTAAGTAGGGGGTCGATCACTAAGAGAGAGAGCGTTAATTCCTAATTCTATTAGTATTTTAGTTATCTAAGTTGAACCTAAAACTAATGCGAAAAGGGGGGTTTCAGCTATCACACCCCCAAATGGGGCCTAGACGGAAAACACGTGTCCAGGGGCATGACGTCATAATACACATCACACAAGATATAAAGAACGACCTCTAAGGGTACGTTTAAAAATCCAACATTGTTGCATTGATTAAAATAGTTAAAGTTTTACATAGGCCCAACAATAATATGCGGAAGAGAATAAAAGGTTTTAAAGTTTTACAACGATGTTAACATAGATAATAATAATTCTTGAAAATCGGTCCAATGCAAGGCAACACCAACAAGCAAGCAAAGACATCCATAGTTAAGCACCTGAGGAAAACATGCTAAAACTGTCAACATAAAGTTGAGTGAATTCATAGGTTTGAATTTAGTATTAAAAGTGGACTACAAGTTCACAGTACAGTAGAAACTCTATAAAATAATACACTTGGGACCACCAAAATTTATTAATTAAAAGAGTTATTAATTAATCGATAAATTAATAATTATTAATTTATATATTAATTAATATTTTATTAATTTATAGTATACAAATGGTTGGAAGAAAATATTGAAAGCGAGATAGGGATAATTAGTCCCAATAGATCTATTTACAACATTCGCGCTCACTTAACCAGTACGGTCGGTTAAGCAATTGACGGTTCATGATAATTCGGGCATTAGTGGTCTATTCGCTACTTAGGCAACCACGTAATTAGGAAAAGGAAACGCTAAAGTAAACTGTTTGTCCATAATTTGAAAACAAACAATGTTTCTCCCCCAAAAATAGTAAGTAAAAGTAAAAAAACATGGAAAACATAGGGTCTATGAACTCACCTTAGCAAGATGAGGCAACGTATTCACGCAAGAATAAAGATGCTATAAATCTAGGGCGCGACCTAGAATAATAACGCGTTTAGAAACCCGGAAGTATGCCAGAACAGCACAATATGATCATACCAAAATACATCCATGTGTGTTTATTGCTTTGTTTGATTATCAAAATCTGACGAAATTAAACCATATAGTTTTTCGATAAGTTTGGCGTTTAACCAAAATTAATATTTTTAGAAAGTTTTCTTTGGAGTGTTTTTAGTTTCAAAAAGTTAATTACCGTCCCTGATATTTATAAGCTTCCATATTTTCAACAACGCACTTACTAGCTTTATCGCTTAACTTTATGTCGTTTCGCTTAATTTTACCAAACTTACTATTTATGTAGTTACTTTCTCGCTTTTCCTAATATAGGTACACGACGTCTTTCATGTTACTAAACAATAGGTATGTTTTTACAATATGTTGCAGCTAGTGTTTAGAAAGTCCAACATGTTGAACGTGTCTGAAAGACCCATTTTATTTTACTCTCAGCACTATTCACATGGTTTTGCAGAAAAATGTATTCCGTTTTATTTGACTATACTTGGCCGTTATTAAGTGTTTTCAATGTGCGATCTATAATAAAAACTATTATTTAACACGACTCTTCAAAAACTACTTTTAGTCTAATAGAAACGTTTTTTTTTTTTTTTTTTCTAGGTCGACATAGAACCCCAAAACAAATTCGGGACAACAAGCACTTTTTTCAAAAACGCAACCAAAATCCACCCAAACTTCACAATAGTGCCTAATCTCCATTCACAACTAATTCACAACAAAACCACATCTAAATCTAACCTAATCCCTTTATTTTATAGTTTGCAACATCATCAACTCTCATTCAACCAAGAAACATAATATTTAAGAGTAAAATAAAAGTCAGTATCATTATTTATAAAAAATCTTGTCTTTAAAATCTTTCAAAAATTAATAACCACAACATCATGGAGTATGGATCTTGAACATTTAAGACATATAAAAACCCACAAAAAGAAAGGTTCCGATACTCTTACAAGAATAAAGAACAAGTAGTAATAACACAAGATCTATACCCAAAATTAATAGATCTTGAAAAACCCCAAATAAAGATCAAACCCTAATTTGTAGATCTTAAAGAAAACCCATAAATCAAAGAACCAATACTTGCAAACACATTAGGTAACCTTAGAAATGAACTTGGAATGAGTGAATCTTGATAGAAATCAAAAGTATGGATTGTGTGTGTATGTATGTGTGTGTCGTGAGCAAGGAGAGCAAGAGAGGGAGAGAAAACAATTTTTGAGGCTATGAAATGAATGAGAACCCTAAGTTAAGATAAGTGTATGTATTTATAGGACAAGAGCTAGGGTTTTTGACTTGTAAAAAAGAGTATAAGTGACCAACACACACCAAAGGTGTGTGTGTGTGTGTGGTTCGGTTGAAACTAGGTCACAAGGACCATCATGGTTCAAAATTTGAATCTTGGTTCATTATTTAGGCTCAAGCTTAGTCAATCTTGGTCAAATATACAATTCAAAGTGTGTAAGCATGCATTTTTCTTGACTTGGATGGATGAGTGTGCATGAAATGGACTCCCTCATGTGTCACTTTCACACACATGCATGGGAAGTTCAAGAAAAGATGTCATTTATTTAATTTTAAGACTTATGGTGCATTTGTTTGGTTTATGCATCCAATGTATAACAAGAGGGGAGGGTGAACGAAATTTTTGACTTAAGAACATGAGATGGACGATAACTAAAGTTTACACGAAAAGATTTCGAGTTTCCGGGGTTCCGTTAGGTCAAAAACGCGAAAAACGCTATTTAAACGTTAGAGCGTAAAAATAAATACCGGGAGTGATCGTAAACTATGAAACACTTAGAAAAGATAAAATAACTCATATAATATCTAAACTAATCAAAATCCGAAGTCAAAACGCATCCGATGACGTTTTTCAGATTTACGCGGGTTAACTTCCCGGTAAACTGCCGGATTCAAACGTAACGTATAAAAATCAAAAATAATGATCGGAAAAGTTTAAAATATTGACCAGAATTTCTCAGGTTCTGACATTCTTCCCTCGTTAAAGAAGCTTTGTTCTTAAAGCTTAAGACGTGGGTTCAGGATTAACGAAAAGATGATGGTACTTTTTCTTCATTTGGTCCTCGCGTTCCCAAGTAAACTCGGGCCCTTGTCACGAATTCCAATGGACCTTTACGATTGGAATGCGGCTTTGCTTCAGCCGTTTAACTTCTCGATCCATAATTTCAACTGGTTATTCAAAGAAATGGAGCTTGTCATCTGGATCTCGTCCAACGGAATAGCTAGTGGTTCCTCTACGAAACACTTCTTCAGATTGGAAATGTGAAAAGTATTATGAACTCGGCTTAATTGCTCTGGGAGTTCAAGTCGATAAGCAAGCGTTCCTACCCTAGCAAGAATCTTAAAAGATCTAATATAACGCGGGTTCAGCTTTCCCCGTTTGCTGAAACGTATCACTCCTTCCCAAGGTGATGCCTTTAACATGACCTTACCTCCAATTTGAAATTCTAAGTGTTTGCGTCTCATGCCCGCATAATTCTTTTAATGATCACGATTACCTAAATCGTGTCGTAACTGCTTGTTGTCTTTGGTAGTCTTGTGATAAAATCCATGGCTATATTTTCCCATTTCCAATGGGGTATTTCTGGTTGTACTAGTAAACCGGATGGCTTCTGGTAATCGTCCCTCATCTTTAGACACGTCAAGCACTTGCTGACATAGGTGGTGATGCATGCTTCCATATCGGGCCATTGGTACAACCACTTAAGATTATGATATATCTTATCCGATTCCAGGGTGGATGAAATAGTTAGGTTTGTGTGACTCATGCTGGACCAATTCTCCTAAGTCTCTAACGCGTGGTAACCAACTCCTCCTCCTAATGCAGAGAGTTCCATCAAGACGATTCTCAAACTCTTTGTCCATACCATGAAGGTTTTCATCTTTAACGTTCTCTTTCTTGAGAGCTTCTACTCGTGCCTCATGAATCTGTGGCGGTAGGTTTGAATTAATGGTCATCACTAAGGCTCTCACCCTGAGAGGCTTAGCTCGTTCATTTCTGCTTAGAGCATCTGCCGCAACGCTTGCTTTTCCAGGGTGATATCGAATCTTACCATCGAAATCACTGAGCAATCTTAACAATCTACGTGGTCTCATGTTCAATTCCTTTTGATCTAGAATGTGTTGTAATCTCTTATGGTTTGTAAACATGGTATGCTTTATGCCATCCAGGCAGTGTTCCCAAATCTTGAAACTAAACACTATTTCTCCTAATTCTAGGTCGTGTGTCGAGTAGTTCTTCTAATAAACTTTTAGTTGTCGGGAGTCGTAAACTATCACCTTCTCCTTCTGCATCATTATAGTACCCAGATAGCCCTAGTCTGGGTCGTTGCGTGAGTGTGTGTTTGTTAAGTCGTGTATGTGTGATAACGGAGAGGGGTCCCAAGGGTCAGGAACCCTTCTGGCCCCTCTTTTTAGGAAACAGATATATTTTAAACTTATAAACCACACAAAATTACAGAACTTAAACAAGGCAACTTTTTTTGTCTAACCCAAATAAGCTGAGACAATTAGCAAAACAGGGTGCATACTCGTATACTTTACACACTAGGGCAATTATAGAATGCAAAATGTTTAGCTAATCTATGCAATATTAATGACAAATCTGACTAAGCCACAACCAAAAACATTGGACACTACCTAATAAGCCAGAATAAACCACCAGAATCAGATAAGGGGACCAACTGCAAACAAAGCATGGAAATCAAAATAAGCAAATGGGGCAAACAAACAAAGCAAAAAAATGAGAATATCATCGCGAAAATAAGCAAAAAAACCAAAAAAAAAAGATAAGATAGAGATAGAATAGGGTGGAGTCAACCAATCACTGAGGGCCGAGAAAGAATTAGTTGTTAAAGAAAAGGAAGTAACACACCAAAAACAATTCATAAATAAAATTTATGTCATTAGAAAGTAATGTTAATACTTACTCATGACAAGAGTAAGGTAATGTGTTTCAAATGCAAGGAATATGGGCACTTTGCAAACAGATGTCCATTAAAGAAAGAAGAAAAATCCAATCTCACTGAAGAAGACTTTGAGCCATAATTACTCATGGCAATTATTGAAGAATCACAAATCAGGAATGGAAGGAAATTCCATTCAACTTCGACTTAACCAATATCAAACAACAAGGAGTTGGCAGTGAAAGCTTGGATGGTGGTATAACCGAAAGTATGAATCAACCTAGAATCAAGGAAGATATACACTGCAAGAACTCCAAATTTAGAAGGTGGATATAACCAGACAAAGACGATCAACCTGGACTCAAGGAAGATCACAACAATGAAGGTGGAAACAACCAGAAAAAATGATCAACATGGATACAATGAAGATCAAAGCAACAAAGGTGGAAATAACCAGAAGGAAGGAAGATGATCTACCTGGATATAAGAACGATCACAAGCACTACAAGAAATCAGATGGTGGATTCAACCAGAAGATGGATCAAGAAGACTTAAAGATCTACACAGCAGCGTTTGTGATTAGGGGGGAGAATGTTGGGCCAAAACCCAATCAACTGGATTAATCCCAAACCCGCTGGAAAACCCAATAGAAGTCAAACGGGTCAAAACCCAACCCAACTGTCAAAGACAGTTAAATAACTGTCAAATGACAATTATTTCACAAAGGTCACAACGGTTCACCAGAACCATTGCAACGATTCAAACTGAACCGATACAACCTTTAGATCGCACCTTTTCAGATTCTATAAATAGGAACAATTGTAAAGAACAAATTTGCATGTATGAATGATTCAGATCAAATAAAACTTTTACTTTTGATATACTTTGATTGCACTTCAAATTCGATCCTGGAAATAAGGTTAAGACGTGTAGAACAGAAGCATGCCACAGTGAGTGCTGATACATAGTATCTGCATCACAAAATTGACAATATTATCATACATTAAACGTATAGGTCTTTGGCTTAATGATATGATACCAAAGGTGGCTATATCCTCCCCCATGAACCGTAGGTTGCGGGTTCAACTCTCAACACGATAAATAGTTCAGCTCAAAAGGGGCTAAAAGATTGTGCTAACTACTGACATGTAAGATGGGGACTGATTGTACTTTGCATCTATGTTAATAATCATGGTGGGCGAAACGGGAAGCATTCTGCTCTGTTTTGAAGTGACAATAACAATAATAGCAGCCAAACCAGTTACACAAACCAACGCTCTCAAGACCGCATCAATCACCCCATAGTTCTTGGCACTACCAGACCATTTCATAGGCCATTGATCACGGGTATCCCCATATCAACGTGGCACGTGGAGAAGGCCGTGGGTGGGGTGTCAATGTGGGGTGTCGATAACGGGGCCCGCAGGGCCGAAATATATATAGGGCAGCGAAAGTGATAAAGCTAGGAGTGATGAGCGCCACGTTGTTGTAGATGTCAGGATGTTTAGCGCTAGGAAAAACTATATTATACAGAAACTGAATCAAATTGTTGAGGGCATATATGATGAGCTCAAGATACCTCATTGTGAGTGTGCGAATTGATGCTATTTTCTCGGTCCAGTTCGCCCGAGCAGTGCAGCTTGGATTAATAACTACACAGCCGAGTAGGGCTTGTATGATGGTTCGAGACAGCCTATGCAATCATGCGACGGCCTGAGGAACAAGCCATAGACACACACAAACACACACGCACTTGAGTACGTCTCTTAGTTTTATCAGGCTAGGTGGAAGAGAGTCACTAGAAGTGGAGAGACACAGGTCTCAGTTCACGCGGGTTCTGGTGCAGCCCACTTAGGCAGTACTCTTAGTGAGTTAGGTCGGAATATCATATAACGATGGTTAATTGTTGGGTGACGCGGACACAGTGAGAGCATCATGCAGTTTTGCTCTTACTTCTGATGGTCTGTACATGCACAAATAGATACACGGAACAGCTATGAGGCTATAGAGAGGAGCTATAGGTGCAGGAGCATTCGCTTTGAAAGCGAGAGATGAGGTAGACTGAAATGCGCACTACGATGCACTTAGTTTCCGCGTGTAGGTGGGAAGCGAAACCTCGAGTACACATCCATCGCGATATCTGTGGACAGTGATTTGCGTCTGATCACGTGAGACGAGGTAGGACACTCTGAGAGTAGTGATATCGCGCAATGTAGGGGAGTTGGGGCCGGTGGGAGGAGTGTGCGGGGTGTGGTCTGTATCGCAGGGACATATACTGGATTACAACTCGGAGCGAGGGCGTCAGATCAGAAATTGGCACAAAGGAATGGAGGGTAACAAACAACACGGTGTGGGACAGTATATGCTGAGTCCCGATGGATAACGATGCAGGGCGTGAAGAGCGCTGGCTGTAATGGAATAGATCTATATCATAGGGGAACTGAGAAATATTCTATTTGATGACACAGAATTAAGCTACTTAATACTCACCAAGATCTAATGCAAATACAATCAACAGCCCCCAACAAATTGTGGCTTCTGGGCATATATTTATATATCACATACTTACATTTTCCCTCGAGCAGTTTTCATTATGTTAAGAAAATTGTCGATTTGCTCTTTTTGGCTCTGTAATTAAACTCTAGCTAGTCAGGCGGACATACTTGAAGCGGAAGTTATGTACACATGCATGCCCTTTGAACACCAATACACCATCCTTACTATACATGGTTATAACTGTACGTAGCATGACTCTAGAGTGACCATGGTCCATTGGCTTTTGGTTATAGCTTTCGTAACTGAAAGATAATAGAAATTGATATTGATTGGATTCTTGTCCATTACATAAGAAAGCATGTCTATTTATAATCAAACATAACTTTGAGAATAAGCTACTAAACCCTAGATCTAATGCACCTCAAGCCCACAATGGCTTGGGCCAATAATTTATACGTCTAACACTCCCCGCAGTTTGAACGGGGTCTTCGATACGGACAAACTGGATGAATGTTGAAGCCAATTCTTCTTCTCTTTTTTTCTTTATTGCTCGTTTGCACGGAGATTGACTTGTATTTGACGACATAATTGTATATATTGCTTCACAGTTTCCTCCATGTTTTATGACGTTTGCTAAATAAGCCGTGTTCGATTCGATGAATATAATACTCATGAGAAGCAATTGATGCACGTAATAAGGTTCATGTGGTTGGAGTCATGCAATGCGTTTTTTGAGGGCAAAGACTCCAGAGCAAAGAGCAGCCGTTGATCTCGACACCCACTACACACAGGTTGACAGTACTCTTTATTTCATATTTGATTTTTGCACTATCAACACAATCCACGCAACCTTTAAAAGGGGATGCAAGCAACTATTTTTTTTCTTTTTTGAAGTGTTTATAGGTGGATGCCTCATGGCTTCCTGTAAATGATGTATCACTTTACCGTATAATCAAGTTAATGTACTACAGTGATACAATTTCGTCAATAGGACCTTAATGTAGATTCATGTTAACAAAGCTTATATTTAAACAAACCAATATTGCACCTTCTGCTGCTTACAAATTCTTAGGGAGATAGGCAGCTGAAGAATTTGACTCGATGGATGGAGGATCAACATATTGACTTAACTCTGGCAACCGACTGATATTGTCATGTTTTAAAGTCGTTAGTACACTCTTTAAATGAGTAAGTTATACATCAGCTTTCGTTATATTATATGACACACTCTGTTAAAAATGATATCCAAAGAACAATCAATAGACAAATGTAGCTCTTTATTAACAAGTAAAGAATGATAGTCCCCAAACGGGTGCTATCTGAAGATACATAAGAAAAGATAGTCCCCAAACGGATGCTATCTGGAAATACAATAATTAAACAACCTAACTATTAACTAAAATCACACGATTACATTATATGAATGGATGATGAAGAAGGGTTGTAATCTTGAGAGAAAACGGCTGTGTGATGTGTATATCTCTCTCACTCAAACCCTAGAGATGAGAAGATATATAGCCGAGATAACTTTACAGACGTAACACTTGTTGCCCCTGAGAAATGACAAGATAACCAAAAAAGGCAATAACGGCTATAAAGAGAAAATAAGTTACCATAAGGCCCCAAAGGTTTATAAACTTGTCAAAGATGATAGAAAAAACTTTCAACACCCTCCCTCAAGTTTATAAACCAAAAATGTTAAGAAGAGACAGTTTTGAGAATAATTTTCTATGCTGCATGGTTCCCAATCCTTTGGTCAAAATATCAGCAATTTGATTTTCAGATTCAACTTTCACAGTTTTGATCAATCCAGATGCAACCTTTTTCCTTATCAAGTGAACATCAGTATCAAAGTGCTTGGTTTTTTCATGCATAACAGGGTTGGCAGCAATCTGAATAGCAGAGCTATTATCACAAAACAAAAATGCAGGAATCTGACTTGAGAAATTCAAGTCTTTCAAAACTTTGATAATCCACATTACTTCACAACCAGCAGAGGCCATAGATCTATATTCTGCTTCAGCAGAAGATCTAGAAAGGGTGGCTTGATTTTTACTCTTCCAAGATACCAAACAGCCATAGATAAACACACAATAACCAGACACAGATCTTCTAGTCATTTTGCATTTTGCCCAATCAGAGTCAGCATAAGCACATATGGAACTGGAGCTGGATTTAGTGTAACTAATACCAGCACCAGGTGCAGACTTAAGGTATCTTAGAACTCTTAAGGCAGCCTCAAAGTGAGATTAAAGGGGAGAATGCATGTGTTGGCTAAGGCAGTGAACAAACAAAAGGGGCAAATACGGTCTGGTATTAATAGAGGTAAATATATTTTCCAACAATTTTTTGATAGCTAGTGACATTCTTAAGAGGTTTATCATTTTCAGTTTCCTTATGAGCAAGAATGCCATTTTCAAGCATGGGGGTAGCAACAGGTTTGCAGCCAAGAAGACCATATTCATACAAAAGTTCAATGCAATACTTTCTCTGATTGAGACATAAACCATTTCTGGTTATAACAACTTCAATTCCAAGAAAAAACTTAAGTTCTCCTAAATCTTTTATCTTGAATTTTTGATTTAGATAGACTTTTATTTTTGAAATTTCATCATTTGTTTAGTTTCCTATGACAATAATTTCATCAACATAGACTAACTAAGGCAAGAAATGTTCCATCTTTGTTTTGGTAAACAAAGAGTGATCATTTTTGCTTTGTAAGAATCCAACCTTAGATAAAGTCTCAACAAGTTTTTTGTTCCACTGCCTTGGGGCCTGTTTTAAACCATATAGGGACTTAACAAGTTTGCAAACTCTTGTTTCATTTTTATCAAAAAACCAAAGGAGGAATCATGTAAACATCTTCAGTAAGATCCCCATATAAAAAAGCATTGTTCACATCCATTTGAAAAATGTTCCAAGATTTTTGAACAGCCATATTGATAAAACATCTTATAGTACTCATTTTTACAACAGGACTGAAAATTTCCTCATAGTCAACCCCTTCTTTCTGCCCACAACCCTTGGCCACAAGCCTAGCTTTATACCTTTCAACTTCACCATTATATTTATATTTTATTTTATAAACCCATTTAGACTTAATAGCTTTCCTATTTAAGGGTAAATCAGTAAGAATCCGGGTGTTGTTAAGATACAAAGCTTCCATTTCATTGTTCATAGCTTGAACCCAATTTATATCTTTGATAACATCATTGTAACATGTAGGTTCAACAGTCTTGTTCAAATTAGAGATAAAGCAACTAGCATCAACAGATAACACAGTGTGATTAGCATATCTATTAAGGCCATACTTAACCTTATTATCAAGCAAAAAATCATTCAGCTTATCAGGCAGTTTAGACACTCTACCAGACCTTCTAGTGTTAACACAAACAGAGGTATCATCATCTGTCCTATTGCTAATATCAAAGGTAGGAATGTGTTCAGTATTGGGTCCATTGCCCTCAGAGATTGGATTATCATCTATTGATGATGCAGTATGGTCATCATTATCAAAGGGCTGCTCCTCTGCAATATCAATTGATTAATGATCCATAATTACCTGTCCCCTGATCATCAATGTGTCCGCCTCTCCATCATCATTGGGACTTGAGATGTCTTGATGACTAGACTCAAATAAATCAAAAAAGTTCCTAGAGTTAACTTCATTATTTAGTTCAAAGGTTTTGTTATTAGACTTCATTTTGTAAGGAAAAATGTTTTCATAGAATTTGACATCTCTTGAAAAAATGTAACTCCTGTTTTCCAAACTTAATAACTTATAAGCCTTTTTTGAACTTGAGTAACCAATTAAGATACATTTTTCAGATTTAGGTGAAAACTTATCAGCATTATTTAAGACACTAGAAAAACATAGACAACCAAAACATCTCAGGTGGGAAAGGGAAGGTTCTCTACCATAAAGCATATAAAAAGGAGATCTACCAGCAAGGACAGAAGATGGAAGCCTGTTGATTAAGTAGGTAGCAGTTAAAATGCAATCAGTCCAAAAACACAAAGGAATGTTTCCTTGAAATAACAAGCTCCTAGCAACATTAAGAAGATGCCTGTGCTTTCTCTCAGCAATGCCATTTTGCTGAGGGGTGTAGGCACAGGAGGTCTGATGGATGATACCCTTCTCCTTTAAAATTTTTTCCATTTTGTTGTTAATGAATTCAGTACCATTATCAGATCTTATAACTTTAATTCTTTTAAGAAACTGATTAGCAATAAGATTAACAAACTCTACAAAATAACCAAACACTTCATCCTTAGACTTTATCAAATAAACCCAGACAGCCCTAGAGAAATCATCTACAATGGTTAAAAAATACCTGTATCCTTCTCTGGAGGTAATCCTATAAGGACCCCACAAGTCAAGGTGAATGAGATCACCCAGACTATCAGAGGTGTGATCACTTAAGGGGAAAGGTTCTCTAGTTTGTTTAGAGAAATGACAGATGTCACAAGGGTCATTATGATCAGGTTTGGTTATCTTTAAGCTAGATTTCAACACTTTTAACACTTGATCAGAAGGGTGACCCAACCTCTTGTGCCAGACACATTTAGACACATGACAACACAAAATAGAGAAATTACTCTTAACTCTAGGCAACTTACAGTCAATGTCAAACACATATAAACCACCAGACTCACTACCAGTCCCCAGAACAGTCTCCTTTCTTAAATCCTGAATAACACAATCATATTCATTAAAGCCAACATGCAATTTGCTATCCTTAATCATTTTGTTAACAGACAACAAGCTCACAGTGTATTCAGGTATAACCAACACATCAAACAATACCACATTATTAGTAAGTCTCAAATTACCAACATGATTAATCTTAGCAATGGTCCCATTTGGGTGACCAACAGTGATGTTTAAATCAGATATGTCAATAACATTAGTCATGTTTTTTGTGGAGTTAGTTATGTGTTGATTTGCTCCTGAATCAATTATCCATCCAAAATTAAAGTTGACACCATTAACTTTAATATTAGCATTGAAGAATTTGTAGAAATGATTGTTAAAGAACACATTTGCATTAAAGAAGCTAAAGTTTATACCTGCCATATTGGCATGCACACCAGAATTTTCCTTTTCACCTATTAAGCTCATTAACTTGGAAATTTGATCAGTAGTGAAAGGTAAGGGGCCATTTTGGGTTTGAACCTCAACATTGTTGCTAGACCCACCCCTATTGTTGTTATTAGAAAAGCCTCTTTTGTTGTTGTTTCCAGAATTTCCATTAGAGTTTTTCTTAAAACCAGGTGGATAACCAATTAACTCAAAACATCTGTCAATAGTGTGCCCTTTCATACCACAGTTCTGACAACTTAAAGAGTTATATTGAATCCTGTTAGTCCCATTGTTGTTGTTGTTGTAATTGTTAGACTGGTTTCTGTTGGTGGTATTCTGATTGTTGAAATTGTTGTTGTTTCTGTTTTGGCCCTTAAAATTATCACCAGTTTTAGCAACAAAAGAACTAACCTGGGGTTTAAGAACCCCAGATGTAGACCCAAGCCCCCTATGAGATTCTTCTCTACAAACAATTACAAAGGCATCTTTAACATCAGGTAATTCAGGTTGGGTCAACAAAGAACTCCTAGTAGGTTGATAAACATCATCCAAACCCATCAAAAATTGCATTAACTTCATTAACTGTTGGTGTTTTCCAGATTCATTTCTAGCATTACAAGTACAAGGAGAGAACTTAGTAAGCATATCAAATTCCCTCCACAAAGAGTTTAGTTTATGATAGTATTCAGAAACAGGTAGACCATTTTGTTTGAAGTTGTTAATTTTCTGGATAAGATTGAACAAAATAGAACCATCAAGTTTATCATATGTATCTTTTAACTCTTTCCAAACTTCAGCAGCATTTTCAGAATAAACTTGACTCAAATAGAGATCTTCAGATATACTACTTAATAACCAAGACAAGACAACAGCATTGCACCTATCCCATTGATTAGATAAAGCAGGACTAGTCACATAAGCAGTTTTAACACAAGTTCCATCAACAAAACACATTTTGTTCCTAGCTTGCAAGGCAATTTTCATAGCATTAGCCCAAACCCTGTAGTTTTCACAACCAGTAAGTTTAACATTAACAAGAGGACCACTACTATTGTCATTAGTTTGCAGATGCAATGGATTTCCAGCATCTAAAGAACTAATCAACTCAGAATTACTAGAATCAGACATGATGACAAATCAAAGATGCACACACAAATAAGCAACGAAGAGACAACTAGGAAGCAGTAAAAAAAAACTAAATACTAAAGAACAAAACTAAACAAGCAATGAACACAGATCAAAGCATGAAGAATAATAGATGAGAATAGTTACCAGGCTTCCTTGCCACTAAAGTGGTAGGTCAAGGGCAGGATCTCAAATATTAAGAGAGAGATAAGGGGAGAAGAGAGGTGTTACAGTGCTTTAAGCAACCAGTGGAAGAAGATTTATCAAGTTGTTCTTGATTCCATTAGTCAAGACACAATTGATTCTCACAAACCAGCCTATTGTTCTTGATTCCCTTAGTCAAGACACAATAGACTCACTCCAAATACACCAGAGATAAACCCCCAATATTAGACCAAAAAATTAGGGTTTTGAAAATCAAACCCTGAACTCCAAAAAACACATATCACCTTTTTCCAAACTTCAAAAAACCTTTAGATCTGAGACCAAATCACTCAGATCTTATCTGAAAACATAAACCCCCCAAAAATGATGAAGATCTGTAAACGAGCTTTAACCTAAAGCTCTGATACCATGTTAAAAATGATATCCAAAGAACAATCAATAGCCAAACGTAGCTCTTTATTAACAAGTAAAGAAGGATAGTCCCCAAATGGGTGCTATCCGAACATACATAAGAAAAGATAGTCCCTAAACGGATGCTATCTGGAAATACAATAATTAAACAACCTAACTATTAACTAAAATCACACGATTACATTATATGAATTGATGATGAAGAAGGGTTGTAATCTTGAGAGAAAACGGCTGTGTGATGTGTATATCTCTCTCACTCAAACCCTAGAGATGAGAAGATATACAGCTGAGATAACTTTCCAGACTTAACACTTGTAGCCCCTGAGAAATGACAAGATAACCAAAAAAGGCAATAAGGCTATAAAGAGAAAATAAGTTACCATAAGGCCCCAAAGGTTTATAAACTTGTCAAAGATGATAGAAAAACTTTTCAACAAAAGACGTTAAAGATAATAGGATTTGGGTATTATAGTTGTTGCTGATGAGTATTCTATGATAAGTTTAGTAGCTCAAACTTAATGCGAAACTTTAATAGCTCACACTTACGACACAAACACTTTTTTTTAACACATATTAACAAGAACCACAAAAACAAAGTACAATAGAAATGACAACCCCCTTCTTAACAAGACAATTACTCCCATCTCTTACCTATGATTTGTACCCACCTGGTGTCTCGCCAATCTGCGTCAAGCCCAGTCTCGAGAAAGGACTTTCATGATTCCACTACGATTTCTTATAGAAGTGTTTTTTATTCTATGTCGATGCTGTCAAGTAAGGTTTTCTTACTAGAACGAGTCGCTTATTTTTTGGGATTAAGAACATTTTCCTTTAATATTAGGATGGTCAATTTTTCTATTTTTTTTATTAGAAAGATTCTTTTTTTAAATTTATATGTGCTCATCTAAACCCTTGCATTTTTTGTTGGTTCGTTTAGAGTCGTGATTTAACAGTGAAAATGTAAGGCTGGCTGAGTGGGTGTGGTAAAACCCACATGCACACGTCAGCGCACGTCGCTTTCTCTCTCTAGAAATAAAACTCACCTTATCTCAACTCACCTTTCAACCATAAATAAGAACTCACCTTACCACTGTAAAATCACCTTACTCACCCCATTTTTTTATTTTTTAAATAACTACTTTTAATATAAAAACTAAAATAAATATTTACGTAAACGTAAATGTACGAAATTAATAAAAAAGTTAACTAAATTAAAAACTTTTATTCATAAATTAAAAACATTACAACACAATTAAAAACAATACATATATTATTAAAAACAATACATAGATTATTAATCTGTTTCGTATTCCGAATCAGTGTGCACCCCAAATTCCAAAATGAATAACTCACGTTCAGCTTCTTTTTTCTTAACTTTATCCTCTCACTCTTTTTCATCTCTTGCTTGTTCTTCCAATGTTTGTCTTAGTACCTCTTCATCCTGAAGTAGTTATTGATACTCTTTCTTAGTAAGAAATTCGTGAGTAATGGGACTTGTGGGCTTGTGCGTATTTTGTTCTGATGACGAACCACCCTTATGGGTTTCAGAGTCGTGGTTGGGGGTTGGGTAAGGTTGCTGAAGGATTGCTTCGGTTGGTTTTTCGGGTGCCAAGGGATTGCTTTGGTTGGTTTCAGACATGGTGAGTTTTTGAAATGTTGTTTGAATGTGTGAGAAAAAGTTGTGAAAATAGTTAGTATTTATAGTGGGAGAATGAAAGGAGTTGGTATTTTTAGATAACCAAACATATTTAGACTCAATTCGTTTTTCTATTTTTATTGCCTTTCGATACATAGCAAGATTCATCTAGTAATCTTTATCAGATTCTCGTTTCAAAAAAGTGTCGATCAAATTATGAGTCTCTTGTGGAATGTCATTGCATTTCTCATATGCTTGTCTAAGATCTTGTTTAGCTGCGCTTGCATTGTCAAATTGCACGGCTAAATCCATCATCGCTTTTTGACGAACGCTATCTTCGTGAATTAGTTTTTAAACCAAAGCGTGAATTTCATCGACGGTGTGTGGAAGTAAACAAGCCATATTAATTTAAAAGTGGGAATAATTGTATATAAAAATAGGTGAATTAATGGGTATTTACAAGTAAAAAAGTGAGGTTTTAATTTTTTTTTAATAAAAAATAGTTAGATTTCGGGAGGGGCCCACTATTTTTAAAACCCACACTGGGTGAGTAAGTCACCAAATTGACACAAAATTAGGCCAAAACTCACCGAGCAAAAGGAACTCACCTAGGTGAGTTTTGCCATCGGAGTGGCACTCGCGCCCGAGTGGCTAACTCACCTAGGTGAGTTTTGCACCACTCCGTCCAGCCTAAATGTGTCTTAAGTTTGGTATCTTGGAGTCGGGATAGAAACATGTTGGGAGAATATATACATGCTGATTAAATGCAATAGTTTGTTTAATATTTAAATTTGTTATATTAAGTCGTTGATTATAAACTTTTACATTGACTTTTCGTGTAAGGTTCTTTCATTAACAGCTTTTGTTAAAATATCGGCGAGTTGGTCTTGTGACCGAACAAACGGTAGTGTGATGACCTCTGCTTCTAACTTTTATTTGATGAAGTGTCGATCTATATTTATATATGCTTTGTTTGATCGTGTTGTACTAGATTTTCTGAAATTTAGATGGCTGCTTTGTTGTCACTCATGACTTTGCTAGGTTCTTGTGGTGGATATCCTATCTCGGTTAGTAGCTTTCGTATCCACAACACTTCAGTTATCCCCCTTGCAATCCCTCAGAACTCGGCTTCTGCACTTGAAATGGCCACCACTTTCTGTTTCTTGCTTCACCACGTAACAAGGTTCCCACCAACTAAGGTAAGGTAACCTGAGGTTGATCTTCGGTCTCCTTACTCCTTCCCAATCTACATCGGTATACAATTAGTTTCTAAATGCCCTTTTTGTTTGAACAAACTCATGCCCCGCCGTTTCCTTAAGATTAATCATAAATTCTTAAACTGCTTTCATTTGACCTTTGAGGTCGATGCATAAACTTACTTCCACTCCACACATGTGCTACATCGGGTCGGATGTGTGAGAGATATATTAGTTTTCCTACCATTCGTTGGTATCTTCCTTTGTCAGCCAAGCGGGCTTTTTTCTCCATATAAAGCTTCTGATTCACAATCATTGGAGTGTCCGCTGGTTTGCAATCAACCATACCGATCTCTGCTAGTAAATCGAGAACATACTTCTTCTGGTACATGAAGATCCCCTGTTTTGATCTTAGAACTTCAATCCCAAGGAAATATTTGAGTCTTCCAAGGTCTTTCATTTCAAATTCTGTGAACAAGTTCTTCTTTAGTTTGGTTATTTCTTCTTTGTCATTTCCTGTAATAATCATATCATCAACATAGATTATTAGGCAGGTTATGAGATTGCCTCTCTGTTTGAGAAATAATGTATGATCTGAGTTACTTTGTTTGAACCCATAATGTTTCATGGCTAAGGTGAACCTCCCAAACCATGCTCTAGGGGACTGTTTTAATCCATAAAGGGATTTTTTTAGAAGGCATACTTCTCTTTCTCCAAAACTGTCCGTGAATCCACGTGGAGCTTCCATATAAATTTCCTCTTTTAGCTCTCCGTGTAAGAAAACATTCTTTACATCAAACTGATGTTAGGGCCATCCTTTATTTGCATGCTATGGAATAAAAACTCTGAATGTATTAATTTTTTGCCAACCGGAGAAAAAGTTCAGAGTAATCAATTTATCTTTTTGTATGGCCTTTAGCTACTAATCTCGCTTTGTATCTTTCAATTGTACCATTAGGTTTGTATTTAATTGTAAACACCCACCGACACCCGACAATTTTCTTCCCTAGCAGTAAGACACGTTTCTCCCATGTGTTGTTTTTATAAGAGCTTTTATTTCTTTTTCCATTGCATATTTCCAATGTTTTTTGATTTAAGCTGTTCTGGGGGGGGGGGGGGTATTAACAGGATTTCATCAGATTACATAGATAAGGCAAAATGCCTTGGCTTCCTCGGATAGATTTCCTTTGGCTATATTAGCAATTGGATATCTACTTCCTCTGGACACCTTTTCCTGGGATATCTTTTTGTTTGGAACTCCTTGATTTTCTCTTGGTGGCAATACATATCTTCCCGATGTGTCTTCTTGTGTGGGAAAGTTCACTTGCTCTTTTCCATATGTTCATTTTGCTCTACGTTAGTGTCATTTTGAGTGGCAAACATCTCCTGTTCTTGTATACTCTCACCTTGTCCTGATGTGTTATTAGTAGTTTCAATAGGTTCGGACATAGGAGAAGAGTGAGTATTACTTACCTCGGGTATCAGGTTAGGAGCTTCTTGGCGTCCACTATCGTTTGGGTCTTTCAGTGTGTGGAGAAGGAGACTCATTCCTGTGTACTATGGTTTCCTTCATTTGTTTTAAATATTAGTCATTACAGACCCATTATATATTTATAATAAGCTTAGATTAAAATTATGAAGTTAATTAAACGCCCACCAATTTTTTTGTAGAGCTCTTGTACAATGGAAGCAGATCATCCTTTAAGTAAATCAAATGCTTAAGAGGCTTCAAGTTATCAAGATGTGGAGTGTCCATGATCCGAATAATCATTTGGTATGCTTCTATTTGCTTCTTCTCATCTGGTTACAAATTCAGTAATTGTCAATCAGTTATGGATTTAATTATACATATACATTTAATTATTATTTCATTTAAAATTATTGATCTTACTAATGTGTTGATTTTGAAGATCAAACTGATGCAAGAGACGATCCCGAATGTTGCTGATCATAGGGACAAAACTAGATAGCTCCCACGCTTCATCGATCATCGTGATACGCCTGGGTTAAATAAACATCATTATATGCAAGAAATCAGACATCATCATAATGAATAAAGAAACATTGTGAACTTGTAAAATACTTATGTCCCATTCCAGTGAGGTTAACTAAGGTGGATGCACACGCCACTATGCTTCGGATGATCCAATAAACCGCTCTAGGGATATGAGTGGTGGCTATCACTAATTCCGGTGTCTCGGAGCTAATATACTCCTCCGGGATCTCCTTAAATCCAACAATGCAATGAGTCAGGTCAAGTATAGCTGTGATGAGCATGGAGATGGCGTCAAAGCGTGGTTTGAAAGTTTCCTCGTGCTCTAATACAGCAGGCAGTCGCTTGAGGAGGACAAGTGATTTGGCGAGTGGGTTGTCAGTATAATGCCGAGCGACCAACCAAAACTCGCCATAGATCACTGCAAAAGCTGCTAAAGTGATAGTAGCTTTTGCATCCCACCTATATTTGGAAAGCATATTAAAAATCCCGATAGTGGTTCCATATGGGTCTTCACCTCCTATACATTTGTAAGAAATCTGCATTGTTTTTTAGATGTTAAAGATATAACCATTGAGGCATTGTTCTAAAAAAATATCCTTAACTTGACCTAATTACCTCACACGAAACCTTGTTGATTGTAAGTGCCATAACTTGAAGCGTTGCACTGACGTCGTTAGAAATCACACCCTCTACTGTCACCTCCATTTCCGCTTGATTAGCCTACAAACCACATATCAAAATCTATTAATTTTTTAATTAATCATGAAATCTTTTATTACATATAGATTGAAGTGATAAATGCACTTGATGGCTGGCGTAGGGATCGGCCCTATGCATGTCCTCGATGATTTGCAGAAGTGGCATGACATCGAAATTGGTGCCATCGGGAGAATGTGTAGCAAGTATATGTTTCATAATAGCATTATCGTCAGTCCTAGGGGAAGCCATTGAAGGAAATGGCTAAGTTGTTGCAGTATGGATGGAATTGTGATTGATGAAGAATTACAACTTTACAACGTATATAATTCGAATAAAGTGGCTATGAATCTTGTACCTTGCTTGTACTATATCATTTAATTAATCCAATTCTAAGCTCCCTTTTGAACTTTTGGAACAACTATATCTATCCTTTCCCTTTTTATTATTCGATACGTGTACCTAAAAGTTGGGAGTTTTCATATTATTTTGAATTATTGCTCTATAATTACTAAGAATACTGTTATGGTTCACTTTATCTATTAAAAGTGTCAGATGTATGAATACACTAGAATACGGAGTACTTAATAAGTGGGGTTGAGTACTTTCTAATGGGTGTGCATTCTTTACTTTCTTGCATGCATGCATGTTTTTCTTTGGCACTTTTTTATTATCTTCTTTTGGTTCGTTTATGGAATCTGTAATATAGTAGATAAGTTTCTCGTTATGCTAAGCAGTAAGCACGGCTCACAGAGCTTAATGATAATCTAGTTTGTATTGATTTTGTCACTTACAAGGATTGCGTGTTTTCATGAGAGGATCAGTGAAGCCAGGCAGTCTTTAGGGGAGTGCGAGAGGTGCTATCGCATAGGGCCACCGCCTAATGAGGGCCTCCAAATTTCATGGCCTTCTATTATATATATAAACAATAATGAGGCTCGAGTTTAATTAGTTTATGCACTATTGATACATGTGTATTTTGGATGTGTGTTTAAGGGTCTTTTTTTAATGATGGCACGGGGCCACCGAAATCAATGAGACGGCCCTGAGTGAAGCTATCTTGTGCGGATAGGGCCAGAGCGCGATGAAGTTATTGAGTGGGTTAATAATAGACTAAAGTTAGTAATGTGCGAATTGCAAAGCAATCTTTACAATTATACATGTAGTGTATAATTGTGAGGAAGGCTTTTAATGTACGATACTTTTTGATCTAAGTTTAAGAATAACACCTTTTTGGTATTATTTTGTTTGTTATATGATAGGTTAAGGCTCAGACCTAATCATATGCTTAGGTCTAGTTTAGAGTTTATGTTAGTTTATTCCTAAAGCTATGTATAATTATAAATAAGCAATGTTTTCTTATATAACTGACACGAATTCAATCAATATTTATCTTCATAATCTTACTTGCCGGTGATCCGGAGGGATCCCGGTTATTTTCGCTTTATTTTATTATTATTATTTTGGGTAAAAGGTTTTCCCGGTAAATTGTATTACACCAAAAAATCGTTGAAGTACAATGGATGTAGTTGATATCCTACATCACAGCCCGTTACATAGGCAACAATCATGCACCAAAGTGCAACAAACAATACATAATAGTGACATGTCACTATTACGAACTAACAATGAAGAAGAAAACACTACTTCTTCATACAAACAATAAGCTGGAAACTAAATACATAAACATAAATCTCTTGTAAGTCCGAAGCATTCCAACTTAAATCACCATAATGCGTGCACGCGAACAGCTTACACACAACTTCCATTTGCAGCCAACGAATTGACTACATTTCAGTAGCGTCATTCACATAGCCTTCGCGGCTAACTACCATAATAAACAGCCATAAATCCCACGTAGATGTAGGAACTTCCACATGCACAAAAACCCCTCGCCCCATGTTAGCAAATAAACGAACCTTGATCTTGCAGATTTTTCAGTAGCAACTTTCAAATAGCCTTCACATCTAACTTCCATAATGACAAACATAGAGTAAACCTGTAGGAGATTTGTAATATGTATTACCATACATCCAAAAACATGCACTTGTATGCATGATCAGACCACGCCCCTTCAGTAACTCACGAACTAATCCATTCAATCCAGTGGATCAAAAACACATGGAACCCTAAAATTTAGGATTTTTTTGATTTTTTTCCGTTTTCAGTGCATAAACCCTATCACACAAAACCTTAGCCGTAAAAAATATGTTGATTTGCCATCAAACAACTATACTTTTTTCATCCTCATCAAAGTGTTTTTATTGTCGAAGATCATTGTCGTTGACAAGAAAGTTGACCACCAAATTGCCGATCCCTCTAAAAGGCAAAGCAAATCTTGACGTAAAAAAATAACAAACGTCATAAAAATGAAGGATTCCACAAAGCAATATACAATGATGTAGCTAAATAAAAGCCCATCTCTGTGCAAATGAACAACAAAGAAGAGAAGAAGAAGGGGATTTCAACTATCTATCCAGCTTATACGTCCAGAAACCTCCCGTCAAACTACATGGGGAGTGTTAGATGATAGGTTAAGGCCTACGCCTAATCATAAGCATAGGTTCAGTTTAGGGTGTATGTTAGCTTATTCCTAAAGTTGTACTCTATTATAAATAAACATGATTTCTTATGTAATTGACAAGAATTTAATCAATATTAATCTTCATAATCTTACATTTTGTGTTTTAACTTGGCTTTGAGAGATTTCATGTTAAACTGATATTAAACTAAAGATAATAAAATAAAATTGCAAAGGATAATAAATGCGTGTAAACATTAATTGAATAAAGTATTTACATATTGAATCTGTCACGCCTTGATGAATATAATGAACATTTAGATGTAGTGCAGAAAATCTATTTGCGAGTCCTTTACACCCTACCTATTGGAATATGGTAGTCGGTTCCGCAAGTTATACGTTAGAAATACGTGAGCCTATTGGGGGCACACACGTTAAACACTTAGAGAATGTTTTACTTCACAATAAGCATTTAAATAATCGTTATTACCGTTAATTGTTTAATAAGCATAACGAATATTTAATTTATAAACCCGAAGTACTAAAAATGAACAAAGCCCGAACCCGTGGGTGGCCTATTATAGCCGACTCCCACAAGGACTCAAAGGCGGTGTTTGGTTCGTTTATGGGTAAAGAGAAAGGGGGAAAAGGAAACTTTGTTTCCTTGTCCTACAAGAATTAGGATAGGGTCGGGAGCCTATATAAACCCCCACCTTATGCCTCATTATTCATTCATTCACAAGATTTACAAATCCCTAAATCCCTAAATTGTTTCGGTGCTCTCTTTTCCCTCAAAACCCTAACCGAACCCCTTAATCTCTATTAAGGGATTTTTGGTTTTTCCTTCCCACCGAATTCGACAAAACCCACAAGGGTTTTTCGGTTTTCTTGTTTCTCTTCTTGGTGATTCAAGATTCACACGTAGTGTTCGTTGGTGGCTTTCCTAGCTCGACAAAGACTTAAACGCAATTAGGGTTTATTTGGTTTTCGGTTCTCAAAACCCTAACCGATTTAGGGGTGTTTGATTTTCGGTTAAACCCTAACCGAATTAGGGTTTATTCAGGTTTAATTGATTTCAGTTCAAGCTTATTAGGTGCGTTTAGATTCGGGTATAACACGTGGTGTTTGTTCGTGAAGGTAGACTAGCAATCAACTCATTCTCGGTTGACGTGTTTGTGTGAGCAACCGTAGAGGCAGTAATTTAACTGCTTATTCAGGATCTAAAAGCTTAAAGGTTAGTTCTTTTCCCTTTAATTATGTGTTAATCTTATATGCTAAAACTAGATCCAATCTGATGCGTACTCATAGCTAAGTTGGTTACCTAGTATGTTAAATCACAACAGTGGCATCATGAGTCAACTCGTTTTGGCATTAGAGTTACACTTTATGAATTAAATTAATGTCTTGAATTGTACACACCTAGATTTAATTCATATGCTTGATCTGTTGCGTTTAATGTTTTATTTAATGTTTTCTCGCAAATATGGCAAAGCTTATGCAAATCCTTGCCATAGTTAAATAAATTTTGTAGATCAACCATTAATGGTTAATAAAGAATAAAAAAGAATAAAATTAAATTGTTAATTTAGTTGATTTGTTTCTTTTTATACATCACACTAAATATCTAAAAGATCTTGTATAGTAACTAAAATCTTTTATTTTTGGAAATTGGATCTTTTATATGTTTAGTCTGATTTAGTTTATATTTTTCGGCCATAAGACCTACTCAATCACTCTTGTGATGAATGGGGCGATCTAGGCACATTGATGAAAACCTAGTGACGGTCTTATGGTTCTCCAATTGGGGAAGACTCTTATGAGAAATCAGATTTTACATGTTTACTTAATGTCATCTTTAGTTTTAGTCTTTTATGTGCATAATTTTACTTGTTTACTCGTTTACACGCCTAATTTGTATGCAATATGGACTAATACTTATAAAAAAAGATGATATTAAAACTAGTCTATTAATTACACGCTAAAATACTTGTTCATTGTGACCTATTATTTGTTTCGTGCAAAATTTAATTTTGAGAAAATTAATAAGACTCTAAACTAATGAAACTTGATTTCAAGAATAATTAAAAACTGGACGCTATGGACTCATGGGAAGTACGGCTCATCCACTAGAACAAACTATAAGAGAAGTTTAAGGCGGTCAATCCTAAAGAACTCTGGTTTTTAATAAGCTTCGCGCTGACCTGATTCTTTGCTTCTTTGTACGTTCGATTGGAGTTACCGTGAACCATGGCATGTCACTACAGTGTCATTATTAAAGGTTTTTAAAATTAGTGATACAAAGTTGTTTTGCATGCCTCTTTGTACACGCTTTTAACACTTTTATGTGCATACCCATATGAAAATTTTAAGTCAATGCCAACCAACCAAGAACACATGCATTTGGCTTGGCCTCTCTGGTCAGACCTCAGGGTCATTCTAACCCATGGCAATTATGGTTCACTAGTCAGACCTCTAACTATTTTTGCGCATTCTTGTTTGGTGTACTTGAATACAGTTACCTGGTCAGACCTCGGACTTGAGGCATAAGATGAGAACTAAACATGCTCTTGACATTATTACATGTTTACTAATGTCTAGACCGGTCTCATAAATCTAAGAGTTGCATCAAATCCAATTAAAGCTCGTCGCTTACCTCTTGCCCACCTGTTTTCTCACTGGTCAGACCTCTGGTTACTGAGTGGGAGGTTAAGTTGGATCTTAGTCTTAATTAGTAAATTAATTGGGTAGTTAATTCTATTAATGATTTAATTATCGAAAATACTAATAAAATTGTACTTTTTCTAAATTGTAAATGACTACCACCGTAGTAAACAATTTACTATTTAGGTCATTGTTTGAAAAACAAAAACTAACTGGAAACGACGTCATGGAATGGTATCGCAATCTTCGAATTGTGCTCTCTACTGAAGACACGTTACCATTCCTAGAATAACCAATTCCTACTCTGCCAGTTCCACCTGAGGGACAAGCAAATCCTCCTGATGTCGTGACCACGCATCAAGCGTGGGTCAAGGCTCAGAAGGAATTTGCTGGGCTTATGCTTATGACCATGGATCCAGATATCCAAAAGATTCTGGAACACCTTGGTGCATATGATATACTTAAGAAACTGAAGACGTTGTATGTACAACAGGCAGATCAAGAACTTTTTCAGACCATGCGAGAATTCTACGCTTGCAAACAAGAAGAAGAGCAGTCTTTTAGCTCTTATGTTCTCAAGATGAAGAGCTATATAGACAACTTGGAACATCTTGGTCATGCTATGACTCAAAACTTATTTGTCAGCCTTATCTTGGTTTCACTAAGAAAGAAGTATGATAGTTTTGTGCAAAACTACAATATGCATAGCATGGGGAAGACCGTGAATGAGTTGCATGCTATGCTGAAGCTACATGAGCAAACTCTTCCTCCAAAAGAAGTTACACCTGCATTACATGCTAAAAGAGCAGGAAGGATCCAGAAAAACCAAAAGAAAAAATCGCATAAGGCTGATAAGGGGAATCAAGGGAAAGGCAAAGCTAAGATGGGCAATGCACATGTGCCTGCGCCATCTTATGCTCCCAAACCCAAGAATCCCTCAACACCCAAAAAGGATAATCCAGCGAAGGACGCGATCTGCCCACAATGTGGTGAAATGGGTCATTGGAGAAGGAATTATCCCATTTATCTCGCCGAGTTGATGAAAAAGAAGAAGCTATCTCAAGGAGCTAGCACTTCAAGTAGTTTCACCATAGAACTCTATTCTTTTCCTAGTACATCTTGGGTTTACGATACGGGTTGTGGTACGCATATCTGTATAACTACTCAGGTTCTTAGGGGAAGTAAGAAACTGAATCCAGGAGCTTTAAGTCTGTATGTGGGCGATGTTCATCGTGTAGCAGTTGAAGCTATTGGAGAATTTCATTTGTGTCTTCCTAGTGGACTTGTTTTAATTCGCACAATTTTCATTATGCTCCCTCCATTACAAAGGGGGTCATTTCAGTTTCTCGTTTGTACAAGGATGGTTTTATTAACCGCTTTGAGAATGATAATTCAATTTTTGTTTTTAAGAATAATATGATTTATTTTAATGCTATCCATCGGGATGATATTTATGAAATTGTTATGTCTTCTTTTGTTACAAATGATAGTTCTATGTTTGTTGTAAGAAATAAAAGAGCCAAGCTTAATTTGCACTCTGCTCTCTTGTGGCATTGTCGTCTTAGACACATTAACAAGAAACGCATAGATAAGTTGCAACATGATGGACTTCTTGATTCAACTGACATCAAGTCTTTTGAAAAGTGTGTTGCTTGTATGTCAGGAAATATGGCAAGAAAACCTTATTCACATCAAGTGGAAAGGGCCAAAGATCTACTTGGACTAATCCACACCGATGTATGTGGTCCATTTAATATTATGTCAAGACAAGGTGCTTACTACTTCATCACTTTTGCTGACGACTTCAGTCGTTATGGATATGTTTACTTGCTTAAACATAAACATGATGTGTTTGAAACTTTCAAAGTGTTTCAAAAAGAAGTAGAAAACCAACTCGGGAAGACCATAAAATCACTACGTTCTGATCGTGGAGGTGAATATATGAGTCAAGAGTTTTTGGATCATCTAAAGGATCATGAGATTATTGCCCATAGAACTCCTCCTTACACGCCACAACATAATGGTGTGTCAGAGATGAGAAATCGAACACTTCTAGACATGGTTCGATCCATGATGACTCAAACTACTCTTCCAAAGTCATTTTGGGATTATTCCCTTGAGTCAGCTGCACGCATTCTCAACATGGTTCCAACTAAGAAGGTTGATAAGACACCATATAAAATATGGCATGGGCCAGCCCCTAAGCTGTCTTACTTAAAAGTCTAGGGTTGTGAGGCACTTGTTAAGCGTGATACGCTTACCAAACCTGACAAACTGGAACCCAAATCTATTAAATGTATCTTCATAGGATACCCAAAGGAAATGATAGGATATTCCTTCTACTACCCACCTGAGAACAAAATCTTTGTTGCTCGGAATGCTGAATTCCTTGAGAATGGTCTTATAAATCAAGAAGCAAGTAGGAGTCTAGAAGATCTTGAAATTATTCAAGAAGAAGATACGCATCCTTCTTTAGAAACTAGCTTAAATCATATAGAGGATGATTAAGAAATTGATAAACCTCAAAGTGATATCAATCCCATTCGTAGGTCCACAAGGATACGCCGTCCCACAGATCAATTGTGTTTGTACGTCGATGCTGAGGAACATGAGTTAAGGGATCTCGATGAACCTGCTAACTATAAAGCCGAATTATTGGATCCTGGATCTAAGAAATGGCTTAATGTTATGAATATGGAGATGAAATTCATGAAAGACAACGAAGTTTAGGAGTTAGTTAATCTTCCTCCTAACGGGAAAACCATTGGTCATAAATGGATTTTCAAAAAGAAGACCGACATGGATGGAGCTGTACACACCTATAAAGCTTGTCTGGTAGCAAAAGGCTTCACTCAAACCCTAGGGATTGATTATGAAGAATCCTTTTCTCCTGTTGCAGACATTAGAGCTATTAGGATTCTTATATCCATAATTGCGTTTTATGACTATGAGATTTGGCAAATGGATGTCAAAACTGCCTTTCTCAATGGATATCTCAATGAAGAGGTGTACATGGAGAAACCTGAAGGTTTTGTCAGCCAAAAATATCCAAACTGAGTATGCAAGCTCAAACGTTCCATTTATGGACTTAAGCAAGCATCTAGGCAATGGAATAAACGATTTGATGATGAAGTTAAGAAATTTTGATTCAGTCAAAATCGTGATGAGCCATGTGTATATGTAAAAGCTAGTGGGAGTTATGTCACTTTCCTGATTTTATATGTCGATGACATATTGATCATGGGAAACAGTATTCCAATGTTACAAGATGTAAAATCCTATCTTAGAAGATGTTTTGCTATGAAAGATCTAGGTGAAGCTGCATATATTCTTGGAATCAAGATCTACCAAGATAGATCAAAGCGATTAATTGGTTTATGTAAAAGTGCTTACATTGAAAAAATCTTGAAAAAATATTATATGGAAAATTCCAAACGTAAAACGATCCCAATGCAAGAAAAGCTAAAAATTAGTAAATCTGAAGGTGCTTCAACACCTGCTAAAATTCAGCACATGTAAAATATCCCATACGCTTCGGCTATTGGATCGATTATGTATGCTGTGAGATGTACTCGTCCTGATATTGCGTTCGCTCAAAACATAACAAGTCGATTTCAACAGAATCCAGGTGATGCACACTAGACTGCTGTTATGAACATTCTGAAGTATCTTCGCAATACTAAATACATGTTTCTTGTTTACGGAGGTGATACGAAATGAGAGCTCAGGGTTTCTTGCTACACTGATGCTGGATATCTGACGGATGCTGACAACCTAAAGTCGCAGACTGGATATGTGTTCGTTCTAAATGGAGGTGCTGTTGACTGGAAAAGTACAAAACAAAGTATTTTTGCAACCTCATCTACAGATGCTGAATATATCGCTGCTTTTGATGCATCGAAAGAGGCTGTATGGATTCGTAAATTCATTTCTGGGCTTGGCATTGTTCCCACAATTGAAGAACCCATAAGTATGTATTGTGATAATACTGGAGCCATAGCAATAGCGAAAGATGATGGAGTCACTAAAGGTGCAAGACATTTTCGCGCAAAAGTTCACTATCTTCGCGAGACCATTAAGATGGGTGATGTAAAAGATAGAAAAAGTTGACACAGATTGACAGACTTAGCTGACCTTTTACAAAAAGGCTTTAACATTTCACAAAACGATTTTGAATGACTGAGAAAATAGGAATGATACACTAGTAGTCTCATGTAAATCTGTGGTATATTAGTATTTGGATAATTTGGAATTGTAAGATAGATTTTACTTTTTGATGAATAAAATATACTTGATGTTTGTTTTTCGTTCATAATAATAAACTGTTTTATTCTATATTTGCATGTTTAATCCTTAAATGATTTCTATCAATTCTAAATATTCCATTTCGGATAACAAAATGGGAATATATGTTATTAAGGCAAATGGTGAGGTGTTGTTATATCTTTGAATATATGATTGTATCCGCCACATCTGTGTAATTTACAAAGGGATGCATATGATAACCCCCACTTCAAATATTTACTTTTGGATCCCTGTCAAAGTGTAAATTTTGAAAAATGGTTTAAAAGTCGTCCTTAGACTTGAGATGCAAGCAAGTTCTATATGCGTGGATATCACTTTTTGAGTCTAAGTCAAACGTTATCCTGAATAAGGTAGTCATAAAGGTTATTTTTGGAAGTGATGTGAAGCAGCATCCACAACACTTGTAGTCAACAAAGAATTTGTTTCTCCACTTAACATGTGCAAAAGATACCATGGGCCCTCTCCAGAATTAATCAGATAATTGCATGGCCGTGCCCAAAGGGTAATACAAGATGATTCTTGATTACATTTGGTAAATCTGAATTAGTTTTATAACGAGAAACATAATGTTAAACTATATAGAATGAGTAAGGATCTATATCTATGGTTTAATGGTATCTGTAACAAAGGGATGATGATTAGAGTAAGAAATTAACTAACCATTATAAGCTGAGATGTTTCCTGAAACTTTATCTTAAGTATTTCTAATCTAAAAGTAATTGTGTGTGTTTGCTAGACGTTGCCAATTATCAGTATATCTGCAAGCCTGCTACTCCGACTCCCAAGTAGGAGCTGTTGGAATATGGTAGTCGGTTTCGCAAGTTATACGTTAGAAATACGTGAGCCTATTGGGGGCACACGCGTTAAACACTTAGAGAATGTTTTACTTCACAATAAGCATTTAAATAATCGTTACTACCGTTAATTGTTTAATAAGCATAACAAATATTTAATTTATAAATCCGAAGGACTAAAAACAAACAAAACCCGAGCCCGTAGGTTGGCTATTGTAGCCGACTCCCACAAGGACTCAGAGGGGGTGTTTGGTTCATTTATGGGTAAAGAGAAAGGGGAAAAGGAAACTTTTTTTTCCTTATCCTACAAGAATTAGGATAGGGTTGGGAGCCTATATAAACCCCCACCCTATGCCTTATTCTTCATTCATTCACAAGATTTACAAATCCATAAATCGCTAAATTGTTTCGGTGCTCTCTTTTCCCTTAAAACCCTAACTGAACCCCTTAATCTCTATTAAGGGATTTTTGGTTTTTCCTTCCCACCGAATTCGACAAAACCTCTTGTTTCTCTTCTTAGTGATTCAAGATTCACACGTGGTGTTCGTTGGTGGCTCTCCTAGCTCGACAAAGACTTAACCCCAATTAGGGTTTATTCGTTTTCGGTTCTTAAAACCCTAACCGATTTAGGGGTGTTTGATTTTCGGTTAAACCCTAACTGAATTAGGGTTTATTCGGGTTTAATTGATTTCGGTTCAAGCTCATTAGGTGCGTTTGAATTCGGGTATAACACATGGTGTTTGTTCGTGAAGGTAGACTAGCAATCAACTCATTATCGGTTGACGTGTTTGTGTGAGCAATCGTAGAGGCAGTAATTTAATTGCTTATTCAGGATCTAAAAGCTTAAAGGTTAGCTCTTTTCCCTTTAATTATGTGTTAATCGTATGTGCTAAAACTAGATCCAATCCGCTGCGTACTCGTAGCTAAGTTGATTACCTAGTATGTTAAATTACAACACTACCAATGGTCGCCTTGTGCATTGCTAGTCAAAACTACCAATTGTGCATTTAGTGTCCATCCTATGTAGAAATTTCATATGTTAACACCGTTTGGTCCCAAAGTGTCGCACACAGACAAGATTGGAATCCTAGATGACTAAGCAAAGCAAATAATCTAGCTAAATCCCCATGTCTTTGGCTCTTAGTGATTTTATTAATATTTAATACTATTACCTTTGTATTGGTCATTCTGGTAATCAATACACACAATCACCAATAAGATAATTAGTACATCTAGTTACATATTAACAATTTATATACAATCTTAGATAAACACTAGGTGATCTACCCTAGCATTGCAAACAAAGAACAACTAAAGCAAACAATGATAAACATGATTAAAAGCTTAATTTTATAATTAAGTTAAACTTTGTTAAGAATAAAGAAAAGCGCATAAAATGACAGTAACATTCGACTTGGATTTGTGTCCCAGAATTCCACACAAGTTATGAAAAATTACAAGAAATGTATATAGAAAACATGTTGTGACGCTGTTTTCTTCCATCGACGTCCACCACCATAAACAACTACAATAAAAACAACAACATACACCAACAAACAACGACAACAGCCAACGAGCATCAGCAACACCGCAGCGACAGCGACAGCAACAGCAACGGCAACGGCAACAACAACGGCAACATCAACAGCAACGACAATAGCAACAACAACAACAGCAAGAACAACATCAACAACTACAAACCATGCTAGAACAGGATATCAGGGTTGTATGATGTAGACAATCACACCATTACCTGAGGCTAAAGGGACTACTGCTTCAGGAAAGATCTCCAAAATTTGTGTGTATAGAATTTGTTAGACATATTAAATGTATTGCTACAACAAACAAATAAATCGAAAATTGGTTAACATAAAGAGTAGAAAATGGTATCGTTAATCATTTGATTGTTTAGACTCAAAAACACAAAAAAGGAAAATGTTAAGGCATGTGATGCTCATAGTTTCCTTAAGAAAAATTTGTCCTCTCCACGGTGATTGAGAATCATGAACGTCTATCTCCTACGATACAATAACAACGATAACTTCGTTAGCATAAACGGGTTATCGAGGCGAACCAATCTGTGCCTTCCCTCTATTACGAACCATATACACAAGATGTCAAAATGAATGTTAAACAAAGGAGAAGAGTACGTGTATTTCTTGGTGTATTAAGACAAATGAGAAAATCTCTCATTTATAGGGTAAGAGGGTCAAGCAAAATGATCAAAATATTAATCACACTAATGGCTCATGAACACAAAATTAATTTGTTCGTTACATTTGACCATACATTAACTATTCAGTTAATTCTCATTAGTGTGTATTTAATTGTCATTCAAACCATTTGACCATATTTTCCAATAATCATCCATATGAATGAAATTGATAAATGAAAACAAAATTTGAAGACTCGATATTGTAATAGAGTTTTGCAGTTGATACTTGCATATGATAGATATGTATTACCCTTTAAACATTCTGTCGTGAAATATACTTAGCCTCCTAGCAGCAAGTAGAGCTTGATGTCTTTGAACTGTCTGTTGTTTGTGTAGACGACACTATATATTCACACAAATATCTACTTAACATATTTTGGTTCTCATTGTTATGTTCATTATGGTCATGAACATTATCTTTGTTCTGCGAGAGCTTTTAGAAATTACACCCCATAATTCCTTTCGAAGTGACTCAACTTCTCTTCCACGTAGGTGATTCTTTATTAATCCTTAAAATCCATATGCTTAACCTCATATTTTCATTGTTATAGGAATGGATTAGGAAGTTTATTAACTCCCTTAAATGAGTATGGAGTTTATTACTCCTCATCAGTGACCTTACTTTATAGAGTACGTTGTCCTATAAAACCTAAATCTTGGGATCTCAAGTCAATTGGGTTAGGTTTTCCTTCATATAAACTTTCCTAGGGTTTTAGTCCCATTTCTTTACATGACTTACTAACTTACTCTCTTCTTAAGCCTTATATAAGCGGATCCAAAATATTATCAATGGACATCACATTGCCGTATCGATATAATATGTCTTAACACATCATTAAACATTGTGATATTAGTTCTATCAATTCTTTAATGACTATCACAATGTAAACTACCATTTAGGCCACGTTGGCGTGTCATCTTCTAATTAGACATTTTATATCATGTCTAAATATATTTATTGAGATAAATACGATTACATTCCAACTATGTATATAAGATATAACTAAAATATAGTGGTAATTTGTAGAGTGTATACACAGCCACTCATTGTTTTGGAATCAAACAGTCATTAATACCGTTAAGAACTCATCAAAAAATTATTACGTTTGCTTAGACAAAACTGTAACAGTTGTACTTACAGTGATCCCTGAGTATGCCAAATGGGCAACACCTGCAACTCTAGCTTGTATAGATGTTGATTGGTATCTTTTGAACTCTAGCTAGGCCAGAATCCCCCACATTGAGCTTATCTTATAAATCTTGTAGAAAAAAATTCTTCCTTTCAACATCAGTCTCATTTTTATGGAGAACAAATTTCTCTAATATTGGTTTTGCTTTAAGCATATATAACAAGGTTTCTTGCTATCACCACTTTACATTTAATAGGTCTGTATTCCTTCTAACTAAAAGAATAGAAGACTTACGTAGTGTTTGGTACGTCGCAATGAGAGTTGGAATGGAAAACACCATTACGGCAGAATGAAAAAATCATGTTTGTTTATAATAGTGGAATGTAATGACTTATTGCATGCAATCACTCATTACATCAAAAATCATCATTTTTATTCATTAGGGACCCCTTGTTTTTTTCCATTACGTCTTGGAATGGAATGATAATTACATAAAAACCCTTTATTAATTACCCATCAAACAAAAATACATATTTAACAAAGTCTATTTTAGTCTTTTTATTATCGATTACATTCCATTTTATTTTTGCAACCAAATGTAGTTACAATCGTAATGCGTCATTCTATTACTTCATTTATTCCATTACGATGTTCATTCCATTCCGTCACTATTTCATTTCATCATACCCTTAGTCAATTTTTTCATTACACAAGTTCCACACTTGTGTTTATAACAACAAAAGAAAATAGGATATGTTTGATATATGTTAATTACAATGCGCATTTAAAATTAACAAATCCAAGTCTAGCATGCTATAGACTAAGAAACACCTAATTTCATTTTGATTTCTAATGAGAGAGATCACATCTCTTGGCCAAAACATGTCCCCTTTGGACAAAATCAGTTTACGTAACTTAAAAGATTGTCCCAATACAATGACCAAAAAAAGTGGCATAAGCAAACTTCTTATGCGTGTCACACACATACGACACATTATGTGTCTTCAATCCTTTCATTATATCATTTCTCGTAATAAGTCTTTTCTCAGTCTTAAACCAAGGTTAGTGAAGGAATATCATCACACAAAATTTAAAAGAGTGACGCAAATGTCAAGCCATTATATTATACTAATGGGTTCAACCATATTGATCTCATATATAGCCATTCACTATTTGCTCAAAGGAAGCTCACAATTTCTATGTCGTCTTTTTGATACCACACACACTACAAAAGTGTGGTAATCAATTAAAGCCAAAAGAGGTAATAATTCTTCCATAACAATAATATGGCTCATAATACATTTATCATAGAGTGACGAATCACACAAGATTCAACACAATGATAAATAATACATTCTTTGATAAAATCTTAGAACCAACATACATGGACATAAAAAATGAGTAAGATAATGTTCTAACCATTAAATCACATTGGTTCCACTACATTTTGTATGTTTATAAAACTGAAAGTCAAGCATAGAAAAACAAGGATGAAAATTTCTAAATTGAGGCAATTTGTCCAGAAAGTACTTTATATCAAAAATAAAAAAATTTGATCATACGGTTCACTCTTTTATGCTCAAACCTTCGAGAAATAAGTTTAATGCCTTACCTAGTCACTTTAAAAGACCGGGTTTAAAACTCTTTCGTTTACTATGAGCAAATAACATTTTCTTACGACAACGCATCTTTGACAACAACCTGTCCAAATTTTGTTTTTTACGAAAATAAAACTTCTGATTGATCGGCTCACCCGTTTTATTTTTTACAAAACTCATTTGTTTACTTTGCGAACAATGTATTTTTCCACGACCACATTTCTGACAACAAAGTTTTCCAAAACAGAGGTTGTACCAAATAATATATGTGAACAAATGTCCAACCATTTATGCTCAAACTTTATAGAAATCAAGCTTAATGTCTTAGCTACGCACTCTAAACAATTTGGCTCAAAACGTAATCGTTTACAATGCAAACAATCCATTATCCCACCATTCCCAACTGTGACAACAAGTATTTTGTGTTGGTTGAAGTAAATCCCATATCAGGGTGAAGACAATCAATAGCCTAGCTTATTACCAAGATGGTTCCGGATATCACTTGAAGTCGTGTAATCACTTTTCAAAGAAGATTATTCGACTCTATGCTTGGGTTACACGAATACCTCCTTGGGATAAAACCAAGTGTTTGTTCTTGTTCTAGGCACAAATCAAGAACCCTGCGTTTCTATGTGTTTTTCCATGCAATTGTAATCCTCATTTATAGGGGATTTACTAAAAAACTTATTAATGGAATTAGTTAGAGATTAATGGCCAATTAATCTCTTCTATAATTATCCTTCATAATTTAGGAATTAGTGATTATATGACCAAATTAAATATATGGTCATTAATGCAGTCAAATCTGCCACTTAAATAGACAAAAGTTGTTACACAACATTTAATGTAGTCAAACCTGCCACCACCCATTTAATTATAACCACTAAAAGAGTCAGGAGAAATCAGTGACTTAATAGGTGTACACTTCGTACCTCCAAACCCATTTTCAAGTATGATCCGATTCCCACACTTGCACTAAATTTCCAACAATCCTTCCCAATTTAGTACAATTCCTTTGCATGAAAAATTAAACATTAAACAAAACAAGTGCATAAATAAAAATGTCCTGAGGATTGAATTTCCATCTTAGTAAATTACACGTTCAAATATTCGAGAATCGGGGTGTTCTAAGAATTGAACCCTTCAACCCATTTGAATAACTGAAGGTAAAATACACACAAGTTTTCAAACACATAAGAAACTTCTGACACTATATAAGCCATGTGTACATATCCAATTCATAAATGTTGTAAGAGCCAAAGTCCATGATCCTTGAGACAGCAAAATCTCAACATTTACATAGGTGGTTCCTCTTTATTCATGCTCCTGCTAAGCACTTTTTCAAAGAAATTAACCATTAAGAAGTTAACAACTTCATCCTCATTTTCGGCAGGTTTTGAAGCACATCCTTAGGATGATTGTAAAACATGTTCTTCAGTCCACTGAATGTTCAGCTTCCCACATTGAACTCAGCTACCAAGTTTCCTTAGTAGGGAGTTGAGTGTCCTAGCATTCAGCGACTTAGTTGGACTTTAATCTCATCCCTTCAGCAGACTTTATAACCAAATCTCTAGCCAGTCCCTTCGTCAAATGATCTGCTAAGTTTTGTTGAGACCTCACCAACTCTATAGATATCACCCTATTCGCGATAAGCTCAAGAATCATGCTATGCCTGACACCTAGGTGTCTAGACTTCCCATTCTACATATGGCTATAAGCCTTTGCCAATGTAGCAGCACTATCACAGCGGATAAAAATACATGCTATAGGTTTAGACCATAATAGAATCTCAAAGAGCAAGTTTTTCAACCATTCAGCTTCTTTACCAGTAGCTGCTAAAGCCACAAATTCAGATTCCATTGTTGAACCAGTGATGCAAGTTTGTTTCTTAGAAGCCTAAGAAATTTCACTACCACCAAGCAGAAATACCCGGCCACTTGTAGATGAATTGTCTTCAGTGTTGCTGATCCAGCTTGCATCAGTGTAACCTTCCAACACTCAAGGATAACCAGTATATGTCAATCTATAGTCCATGGTTTTCTTTAAGTACTTCAGTACTCGCTGAATTGCTTGCCAGTGCTGAGTACCAGGGTTACTAGTATACCTGCTCCAATTACCCACAACAAAAGCAATATCAGGCCTTGTACAAGTCATGACATACATCAAGCAGCCAATCACCCTAGAATACTCAAGTTGAGATATAGCCTGACCATTATTAGGCATCAGCTTCTAACTTGTATCCATAGGAGTACTAACTAGAGTGCAATCAAAGTAATTGAATTTCTTCAGTACCTTCTCAATATAATGAGACTGAGAAATTATTATTCCATTACTTTCATATTTAATTCTAATCTAAGGATAACATCAGCCTCCCCCATGTCCTTCATAGAGAACCTTGTTGACAAAAATTCCTTTGTCAGGGCAACCTGAACTTGATTAGTGCCAAAGATCAGCATGTCATCAACATATAGGAAAATAATGACTCCTTTACCAGTTTTATCAAATTTTCTATATACACGTTTGTCAGCTTGGTTAAGTAAATAATCATTAGACAAAACTACTTCATCAAACTTTTAATGCTATTGCTTAGGTGCCTGCTTCAATCCATATAAAGACTTAATCAGTTTACACACCTTGTTTTCATTGTCAGGCATGATGAAGCCCTGAGGTTGGTTCAATACCTCCTCATCCAAGTCACCGTTTAAGATAGTTGTCTTCACATCCATCCGATGAATAGTCAGATTGTGAATTGATTTCATAGCAATCAACAGTCTTATGGTACTGATACGTGCCACTAGAGCATAAGTATCAAAGTAGTCTATCCCTGACTTTTGTTTAAAGTCCTAAATGACCAGCCTTGCCTTAAACTTTTCAATAGTTCCATCCACCTTTAGTTTTTTTTAAAGATTCATTTGCAACCTAGAGGTAGATCAGCCTACACCCAAGTGTTATTGCCCATGATGGAGTCCATCTCATTATTAATTGCTTTTTTCAGAAAGCAACATCCTGAGACTTTATTGCTTCATCAAATGTTTTGGGGTCATCCTCAATATTAAAGCAATAGGAGTGTTGGTCAGAGACCTCATCCATTGTTCCTTCAATTAAATATAATTAAAATTTAGGTCCAAAATCCTTTGGAGTCCTATTTCTTTTATTTTTTCTAAACTCAGGTTCAAGTTGCTGAACAACCTTTTCAGTGATCTCTTCAGGGACAACTGAACAACCAATGTCTTCAGTTCTATTTACCAGGGACCTCTGACTTAGTCTAAAGATTGATGAGAATCTATTCTCATTAAAGATAGCATCCCTTGATTCAATTATTGAGTTAATTGAAACTGAATCATTAGGGTCAATGACATAGAACCTAAAAGTCTTGGAATGCTCAACATATCCAACAAAGATGCATTCAATGTCTCTTTCACCTAATGTTTTTAGCTTTGGATCAGGGAGTCTTACAACTGCCCTACAACCCCAAACCCTAAGGTAGTTCAGGTTTGGTTTCCTTTATTGGGAACCCTATTTAATAAATATCAATCTGTTAACATAGCTTCACCCCAGAACCCTTGACTCAGTCCTGAGTAGGACAACATGGAATTAACCATTTCTTTTAGTACTCTATTTTTTCTTTCATATATACCATTTTGTTGTGGAGTATAGGGGGCAGTCGTTTCATGGATAATACCAACATACTAAAAATACAGAGTATCCATGTACTCACCTCCCCTATTAGTCTTATATCTTTTAATTTAGGACCTTTGTTGTAATTCAACTTCAGTTTTGAATACTTTAAATTTATCTAATGCTTCATCCCTTGAATGTAATAAATAAACATAACAAAACCTAAAAGCATCATCAATAAATGTCACAAAGTATTTTTTATTCCCCAGTGAAGGAGTAGCATGCAGATCACATAAATCACTGTGGATCAGCTCCAAACTTTAGTTTCACGTTTTATATTTTGAAATGGTTTCTTAGTTATTTTGTTCAGCATGCAAGTCTTATACTTTTCAGTGTCCATTTCAAAAGTTGGGATTAACCCATCCTTAGACATATCTTGCATCCTCTTAAAGTGGACATGACACAGTCTAGCATGTCATAGGATTGACTCATTCAGTTTAGAGGTTGACATAAAGGCTGAAGCAATAGTATCATTAATAATATTAAGCCTAAATATTTGATTAATCAAATAACCAAAACCAATAAACAAATCATGTTTAGATAAAACAAATTTATTAGATTCAATCACTTGTTTATAACCACAATTATTCAAAACACTACTAGAAATCAAAATCTTCTTTATATTAGGAACATGCAAAACATTCAACACAGAAATGATCTTTCCAGAACTAAACTTAAGATCTACACAACCACGTCCAATCACTGTTGACCAGCAACATTGTTGCCCTTTGGCTTGTCCCTATCATGCGCCTTGAGGGACTCCTCAATGCGCAGATGACTGCCCAACTCAACAAGAGTTAACTCTTCCTTCTTATTTTTCAAGGTATGCTTGAAATCTTTTCAAGAAGGAGAAACTTTATCAATGATACAAGAGATCTGAATAGCCTCATCCATGTTTATTTTATGTTGTGTAAATCTACTAAGTATAACAAGAAGTTCATTGTATTGTTGCATAACTGGTCTTGAATCAGTCATTTTGTAATTGGTGAAATTACTAACAAGGAACTTCTTACTTGATGCATCCGCAACTATATATTTGGCCTCTAAAAAATTCCATAGTTCTTTTCAAAATTTAATATTTTAGTAAATATCAAACAAAAGATCAGACATACCTTTGAGGATTAGACCTCTGTAAATATAGTCATTATTATCCCACTTATTCCTTTTCCTGATTTGTTCCACGGTTGCATCATCACCACCATCTTCAGGAATAGGAGTAGTCAACACATACACCACACTCATGCTGGAAAACAAGAAGTGCATCTTCTTCTTTCATCTTATAAAGTCCACCCCTTCAAACTTGTCAAGCTTGGCAAAGTTTGAAGCCATGTGTTTCATAGCAGCAGCAGCCATTAATTATCACAAAATAATCTTCTTTGATTGTTGGTTGTAAGAGCACAAATCAAGGTGAAGACAATCAATAGTCTAGCTAATTACTAAAGATGGTTACCGGATATCACTTGAAGTCGTGTAATCACTTTCCAAAGAAGATTATTTGACCCTATGCCTGGGTATCACGAATACCTTCTTGAGATAAAACCAAGTGTTTGTTCTTGTTTTATGCACAGATCAAGAACCATGCGTTTCTATGTGTTTTTGTTTTCTGTGTGTTTTTCTATGCAATTGTAATCCCTATTTATAAGGGATTTACTCAAATCTAGTCAATGAAATTAATGAGAGATTAATGGTCAATTAATCCCTTCCATAATTTATAAATTAGTAGTTACATGATCAAATTAAATATATGGTCATTAATGCAGCCAAATCTGCCACTTAAATAGGCAAAAGCTGTTACAAAACATTTAATGTAGTCAAACCCGCCACTTAAATGTTGGGCAAATCGCATAAAAATGTACTCAACTTATACTCAATTTCAATTTAAGCTACTTCACTTTTTTTCTCAATTTAGTATACCCAACTTTTTTTTTGGTTGCAATTGAAGACAATTAATAGGTTACTAGGTAACCAACATATCACCTTCTTCTAAGACATGATTTTCCGACAACTCACCACAGCCCACCTTCCAACACCACCCACAACCACCCATTGTAATGTTCCAACGTAGCGCGAAAGGCACATTTCGATGCATGCTTGTATATGAACACATCATCCTTATATCACCATATCCTTTTATCTTTCAAAACCCACGAACAAAAACACACAAGATACCTTATCCTTTTTAACTTCTCAAAGCTTTTGAACCAACCACAAAGCTATACACATTCTTAATTTCCCGAACCACAAATCTCCTTGGCATTTTTCTGCGAATGAATTACAAATCTCAGTAATGAGTTGGCTTTTGATTCGTAAAGATCTTTAAGGGCTTGAGATATCTTGAAAGAAACGGACGAGGCACATAACTAACATCAGTGGTGGCTCAAGAGTAAGGCAAGTAAAGTTAGGACTTTAGGCCCCCAAATTTTGTAGGACCTTGTATATATATGACTTCAACCACATGTTTTTTTGCCGTCTTCTATCGAGATATGATTATTCAAGGCCATAATTGGTCGATAAATGTTAAATAATCAAAGTTTTGGGCTTATTTGTTTCTACTTTTCATTTTTCAAGCCAATGATTTGTAGAAATTTAAGCCTAAATATATTAAGTATATAAATGACTCGTTTTTGCATGAAAATAAGCAAATGTTAAATTAATTCGTGTGATAACAAGCATTTGCCATTTACATTGATCAATGAACATTTATTTTTTCACTCTCACAAACATATTATATTCTGTAGTTTTATCTCATCTACTCATGTATCATTCTTCAATCAAAAGTTGCTTTTATGAATGCTTTAGTTTCCGCTAAAGAAAAATAAACGTGGAACGAAAATTTAAAAAGAAAGCGAGCTATTTGTAGAAAGATATTGACAATGAAACTATAGAAACCGATGAGGAGACTTTTAAAACTAATTACTTCTTATATATTGCAGATCAAGCTATTTCATCAATAGAAATTAAATTTGACCAATTTATATTATATGAAGGTATCTTTAGTCTACTATTTAGCATTGAAAATTTAATATCCCAAGACTATAATTATAAACTCTTTCCACAATACTTATATGGTGTATAAAATAATGTTAACAGTTTCAGTAACAGTTAAGTTAATTTAGCAGAAAGAAGTATTTTAATACTAAAGTTAATCAAAAGTTATCAACGATCGAAAGTGTCACTAAAACATTATATATATTGGCTGATTTTTCAATTGAAAATAAATATTATACTATATTGATTTCGAGAAACTAATCAAAGATTTCACAGAAAAACTTGGAAAAGTAAATTTTATATAAACGATTTTTCGGCTAACCTTGATAAAAAGGCCCCGTCGTAAGGCTTCGCTTTAGGCCTCCGAGAAGGTTGAGCCGCCCTGACTGACATCTTTGTTGTTCTTTATTTCGGTTTCGAGTTCATGTGAATTGTGTATGTTCAAATCAGTGGGTTCTTTTTCTTTTTCATGTTAGACTTTTCGTTTGTTATTTTCTCTTCATTGGACCCGGCTGATAATGAGTTAAGATCAATATAGACCCAACATTTGTCATAGACCCAATGAACCAATTCTAGCCACTCATTTTTTTATCAAAAATAAAAAAACTCATTTTTCACTTTTTTTTAAATAAAATATCTCCTTTTTTAAAAACAAAACGGTAAACGTCACACGACAAATAATAGCACAATCGCGACGAGTATTTTTATCTTTCAGTAGACGGGTGACACGATATACTTTCGAGAAACTTTTTTTCGATTTTTTTTTTCAGTCACGAATTGCGAAAATCATATATGATTCGTATAACGAATCATATATGATTCGTATAACGGATCATATATGATTTCATAAAATCATATATGATTTCATAAAATCATATATGATTTGTGATTCCGACAAACTTTTTTTAATTTTGTTTCAGTCACGAATTGCGAAAATCATATATGATTCGTATGACGAATCATATATGATTCGTACAACGAATCATATATGATTTCATAAAATCATATATGATTTCATAAATCATATATGATTTTATAAAATCGTATATTACTTCATAAAATCATAAAAAAAGTTCGTCGAAAGTACATAGTGTCGCCCCTCTATAAAAAGATAATTTAATTCTCGTCGCGATGGTATGTTTTGTTTTGCGTAACAATTAACGGTGTGTGAGATATTTAATTTTTAAAAAAGAGGTGGAAAGTGGGTTTTTTTATTTTTGATGAAAAAATGAGTGGCTATGATTGGTTCATTGGGTCTATGACAAATGTTGGGTCTATATTGAACTTTTGGCGAATCAATGCACGTCAAATAGTGACTTGGTTAAACACCTAAGTAATTATGACAAATCTGAATTTACATTCTAAAAACTTATTGTATGAAAGGAATTATGCATGTGGGTCATCAAAGGGCATTGTCATTTATGAGGTAACGTTTTATGTTTTTAAAATGTTGTTTAAACCGTTGGCTCTAGGGATGAAACACGATTTTTGCCTATGAATACATCATTTGATAAGATTATGCGTCGTAAATTATATTTATACATTCATTGGGATTTTGTCTATTCTATAGTCGTTTAATTAATTCGTAATCTCGTCAGTTTTTATATTCTTCGGTTCGTTGTCTTTGTTTTTATAAAAATGATTTATTTATATCTAATACTCTTAAATTTTAAAATAGCAAGTTTTAGTCCCTCCGTTTCCTAAGTTAAGCATATTACGCGTTCAACCATTAAATCTTCACATTAACACTTTTAATCTCTTAGTTTTTCCAAAAATAGTATTTATCGAATATTTAACTTTTCACATTTCAATTTCTACGCTTTTAATCCTATAACTTTTACGTTTTAAACTCAAATAAGCTTTAAATATTCTTATTGTCAAATAAATTATATAAACCGTGTTGGGTTCGTTTACTCGTTTAAAACCCGATTTCTTTGTCACTAATTCTAAGTCATCAAAATGTCACTTAAAACATGCATAAAATATACTCTACGCACACAGTATACCTTTTATTTGTAGAATAGAATCAAGTGGGAATGCATATTACACTATTTCTTACCCTACTAGTATGACAATATCAGGAAATGCATGCATGCTATTATATGTCTTCATGTTTTTCCTTTCTTTCACATGTTGGCTACTAATTATATGTACCAAAGTTTTGTTATTTTATGTAGCTATAAATAAGTTGGTTGTTCATTTATCTAGCTTGCTATTCTCATTCACAAGTATCTCTAAATAGGAAATGGTTTACCATCGAAATAGTAACACTTCGACAAGGGTGTTCAGTCCTTTGGTTCAAACCATGAGGTGCGTCAGGGTCAAGTGCAGCCGCACCAAGTAGGGTGCATTGGCTGTCCAACATGGTTCGTCCAGTTGGTTTCAAAGTGCCCAAAAGGGTGCGTTCGTCGCATGGCAGCAACCCGCTAGTACGAGACCACTAGGGCCACGCCACTCGTCACCGTGCAGCAGCAACAGTGGCAGCAGCCGACTATGCATGCTAGCGCAAGCACCGGCAACAGTGGTAGCAGCCGACTGTGCTCGCTTGCACGCATGGTGACTCGGCTAGGTGTAAGGGGTCAAGGTAGGTTGGCTAACCAACGAGCATCCCCTTCTGCTCACGTTGGTGCTGTCAATGACGAGGTACAACCACGACGAGGCAACGGCCCCTCGTCGCACATCACTTAGGTGGTCATATAGTTCTTGTTTGATCTAGTTTGGTTATGGTCACAACATAAATATTCAACACGTAAGTCTTAATTCTACTCGTCCCTAGTGCCAACGTTTTATAATCACGAAACAAGAGTCAAGTTTTACTTGTTTAAAGTGGTCGTATAGTTCTTGTTTGATCTAGTTTTAAGTCCATCGTTTATGTATCAAACTTCATGCACAGCATGACAAAAGTTTGACATGCGTACGTTTACAAGGACCATGCATGGGTTACACCATGCATGTTGTGCGCTACTACAAAATGAAAGTCGTGTATGATGAATATGAAGCTACAAGAATGACTTACGAAGGTCCAAGTTTTGCTAGGCAATGCAGAAAGATGACGGTAGTAAGGAAGCTCGAACCAACCCTTGGTTAGTACTATCCTTTTAACCTACGTTCACTAGCTAAAACTCTACTCGAACCTTACTTCTCTTGTTTGATCTTGTGTGTGAAGGTGCTACTAGAAGTGAAGAGAATAGGTGTCCATTTATACTACAAGTTCGTGCATTTACTGAGAACTTTCAAAACTTCCCGTGAATGTTTATTATTCACTCTCACTATTGAAGAATACCACAATAGTAACACTCCCTGATACAAATTTATCATATTTACTTCTTCCTAACACTATTTGAGATTATATACTATTCTTATCTTTTTACAATTTGAATCGGGTGATGAGACGTAGCTTTGTGAATATTTGGAAAGAAGAGAAAGAATAAGTATGGGTAGGGTAGTCATGTAAGGAATCTACATGATGATGTTCTTACTTGTATTATTTTTTTTTGAATTTGGTCACGGGTATTCATTTGAGTATAGATGGTTCCATAAAATAATATAAGTAGATGACTTCGTTTTACAAATGTAAAATAAATATGGTTTTTACCGCTACGAGTTCTAAAATATCTTTTTAGACATAAAAGTAGATATAGAAATATTCGCGTGCTATTTAGGCTTCCTATAGCACAAAGTAATGCATGTTGCTCATAGGATAGCTCTCTTTTTGAGATTAACGGTAAATTTTACAAATATCGCGGTACATAGTTTTACTTAAGGTAACAGAGAAATCTAAATTTTTACGGAGTGTCACAGTCTCCCCAGGTTAGAAGATTTCATCCCGAAATCAAGACGTTGTAGGAGATTGTGGGTTTGCGAACAAGTGAGGGTATTTGCTCTTGAACTGGTCCTCACGTATCCCTATATGAATGTCTCGTCATCGGGACGAGCCAATACGACAAAATTTTTGGGGTATATCCGTTGAAGTAAATAACAAAATCTTAAATTATTTCCCTTCCCCCTTTTTTTGTCTTATAAATACTACCTTATTTCTCTCAAATCTTCAAACTTAAATCCCACTACAAAAAAAGAAAAAATCAAATGGCCTGTTCGCTTCTTCATACCGACTCCGAAGTTGAAGCCTTGGTGCAAATATTAATTAATAAAGACAAGGTCGTTCACAGGGATCCTCTTGAGTTAGCTTATCGGTGTGAAATATCATGCGTGTCAAGACGATCTAGAAAAGCTAGAAGAAATGCAATGACAGGTCTCAAGAGAGCGTATTTTCGGCATAATCATATATAAATAAATATTATTTATTTTTCTTGTATAACATAAGGTATTTTAAATCTTACAAAAATTCTATAATTGTCATATATTGTATTTTCATAATTTCTATAATTAAAATGAAATTTATTTAAGCTTTTATGTACTTTTCTTGCATTAGGGGTATTTTGGTAATTTTACATTTGTTGAGATTTTTAGGTTTTACAGAGTTACATCAACTTCGTATGGACGAAGAAGCTCTAAGAGAAATGTTAGAAGAAGAGGCCATGAGCAAAAAGGCATAAGAGGAGACGATTAGGCAAAAACAAGCTGAAGATGACAAATTCTTTTTAGAATTTGGGATAGTGAGGTATGACTCAGAGTATGAGTCATTGGATTAACGATTTAAGAACTGTTGTAACCATGTTGTTGCACTGCCTTGAATAAAGCATTGTTGCCTTAAACTATGTACTTGTATTTTCACCTTTGTACACAACGGTTTTTATGTTAGTAGTCTAGTAAGTTCCAATGAAGGCATTTGGCTTCTGTAGTATCACAATATTTCATAAAAAAAAATTGTTTCGTGACTACTGTCTTGCCACAGTGTTATAAAGTGCTTGAGTATACATTTTGAATGGAACAATTGAGTAATTATGGCTACTGTCTCCACACAGTATTATAAAGTGTTTGCGTGATAATTCTGAATTGAATAATTAAGGGAACATGATTACTGTCCCTCTACAGTATCATAAAGTGTTTTAGGGATAGTGTTATCAATCTGTAAACTTTTTAATTTCCAAAATAATTAATTTATGAGATTAAATAGCAATTTGAAAATTTTTCGATGATTGATTTTACCATAAGGGTTTGAAATAAGATTTAAAATTTTATTGGGTATCGCAGTCCTTTTAAGTCGGAACTTTCGTCCTGAATTCAAGTTGTCGTGTTTGCGGTATGGGTTAAGAAAAGACAAAAGTGGCAAGTAGGGCTCTAACGGCTAGTAATGTGGCGAACCGTTATCTTCACTCCATATATAATTTGTCAATATCTCACATTTGTCAAAACATAAGATACGTTTTAAATTTTGCATCCTTCCTTCGGTTAAAATATCGTATCTCGTTCCCTTGATCGCGGTTGTGTTTGTTGTGGTGGTTGGTAGTTATTTGGCGAGTTTTCCACGAGAATAGGATCACCAATACATCATTGTAATACTAGGGCTTATTATGCCACTCGTCATTGTGGCAATTGGCGTGGAAGTTTTCTGGAAAAAGTAGCTTTCGTCAGTACGCGAGCGAGTTGTATTATCGTTTTGTTCTTGGGCATTTTAATTAATCTTATGTTGAATCCTCCAGGAAGAATCATCAGACGTTTCATCTTTAACTTTGTTTCGTTGATGTAGGATTGAATCCTCATGATGTATCTTTGATGAATCGCAGTCTTTCATAGTTGCTTTGAGTATTGTCTTTAATGTGATGAATGAGTAAAAGGTGTACGCGTTCAAACTTTTGTTATTACGTCGAATACTATTAAGCATATCCTTATTGACCTAACTTATACATAGTTGATCAGGCTATGTATACCTTAGTTTTACATTGACATCCCCTTTCCCTTTAGTTATCTGTTTGTGATTGTAAGCATAGTCGGTATTGAGACCTGTAGTGTATATAAATCATCGCGTCTTCCGAGCATCAGATGAATGATGTTATGTTATATGTCAACTTGTGGTTTATTATTTCTTCACCACTTTCTACCATACACGTGGTCCTCTGAAAGTTTTTGTCCACTTTGTGCGTTTATCTTACTACGTGCATATCGTTTCATATGTTGACTTGTATCATTTATGTGTTCGTAAAATTATAATCTCAGCGTATAAGTTATCCCAAATAATTACTTTGGTTGTAAGTTCAGGGTTTGATCGTAATTGTTCTTGCTAGTCATGACTATGTCCATCATGAATATTTTAAATCAACATTTCTCACAAACTCCTACCCACTACGCCTCCCCTTTTTCCTATATCTTTCAAATTTCACTTTACTCACTCCTCATCTCAAATTATCGCCCACTTCACCATATCAAGTTTTTCATCTTCTTCCTCGAACTGTCGGTTACCAATCCTCATGGGATTTCCAATCGAGATTTTCACTCCCGTCATGATCATAATCATCACATCGCTCGTTTTGCTGGTCTACCCGATGTGTTTCTTCTCACACGGCGATGTAGCTGTCGTTTTAGCATTTTACATCTTTGTTGTATTTCCTATATTTTGCATTTTGTTGTATTATGAAAGGAAATATTATGGATCTGATTGAATAGGATTTCACGTTGTGCATTTTGTTGCTTCATCCTTCCCGTTATAACCATATATTACTATGTACTCCACCTCGCATCTTGGTATGATTCGAGGTTATTACCTGGTAAGCTTTTAGAAGTATTTTGTATTTCTATTTCCGTGGAAGAGTATTTATTGGTTGCGAAGGATAGGAGATTTTTGACTGACAAGTTGTCGAATGGTGAAGGAAAGAATTGATTTTTTTTGTAAGGATTACTGTTTTTCATCTAAAACATGATATGTGGGCTTCTTGAAATGATCCTTTACGTTTCATAGCGTCCATTGGAAATAGCTTCCCTATCTCCGTTTCCTGAGCACGTGATTGTATTCTTCATTTGTTGGGCAATGGGTATACTTGTTTTGCACTGAGCAGTATTTTCAATAGCGTCATTTCATTGGCGTATTAAGATATGAAAAAAATATCAAATATATGGTCTCTCCTATACTGGGTAAATGTACTCAGAAAGCATTTTGGGACAGAATCGTTACTTCATTTATTATTTTATAAAAGCAAGGTACAAGTTTTTCATCAATTTCTCTGCTTAGATGTCTCTTGGGATACAATGTTATAGCAAGTCTGGCTGTTTTGCTTATAGGCCTAGGCAGGCTAGAATTATCTGAATTTGTTCATGATCTTCAGCACGTCTGCTCTCGGCATCATCTACCCTTATCTACAATAATGAGATCTCATTCTCTACAGCGGCGAGAGAATCCTGTAATTCAGATATTA
>BQNB010022716.1:42092-62677 GCA_026074375.1 Tanacetum coccineum | reverse complement strand
GATTGTATGAGATGAGATATATATTGAACTGATTTCTCTAACTATGCCGTGAGGGTTCCTTTTATACACTAAGGAAAACCCTAATCTTGGCTTACAAAACGCTTAAAAGATAATACATATCTTTTCCTATAATATCTCATACATATCTCTTATACGGTACTAACTATTTTATACTAACGGTACTAACTATCTGAGCAGTACTTAACACTTTGTACTGTCAGTACTAACTATAACTAGCGGTACTAAGTATAGAACTAACGGTACTAAGTTAGGAATGCACAATTCCCAACAAGAAGATAGTAATGAAGAAGAAACTTAGAGGGATAAGGAAATTCAGAATTGCATGGCTCTAATTTCAAAGACCTTTAAGAACATCTACAAACCTACCAACAACGACCTCAAAACCTCATCATATACCCGATAAAAAATGTTGAGAATCCTTCAAGAACTGACAGAAGATCTGGGAATGAGAAACAGACGGGGCATAATGAGAATCAGAGGGCAGTTGTAGCTGCTAGGAACCGGGAAACTATAGGACATCCGGTAGTGCCGCAGTCTGGGAACAAATGTTACAATTGTAATGGGTTTGGGTATGTGGTTAAGAAGTGTAGATTAGTTAAGCAGGTAAAGGATTATGCTTACCACAAGGAGAAGATATTGTTGTGTAAGAAAGAGGAAGCTGGGGGACAATTGAGTACAGAACAACATGACTGACTGATTGACTCAGATGGAGAACCTGAAGATCAGGAATTGGAACCACATTACATCTACATAGCTAAGATTCATGAGGTGCTGCCAGAAACTGCTAAAGACACTGCACCATCCTATGACACTGAGTCATTGGAAAAGGTACACTCAAATGATGAATACAATGTGTTTGCCAATGAAAGACAACATACTAAGCAACCTAAATCCATTAATGGCACATATGTGGTGGAAAAGGTTGATAACAATGTCATTCTTGATTCATTGGATATGTGTAATGATGAAAAAGAGGTTGAACAGGATGTTGAACAAGATGAGGATGAACATGTATTGCTTGCTATATTAATTGCAATTTTTAAAACTTGATATTTGTGAGAACAAAAATATTAATAAAGAGTTGAAGAAAGCAAACGCGTCCTTAACCCATGAGCTTGCGAAGTATAAACATTTTCATACAAATTACAAAGCTAAGCAAGAAGTTGAACTTAAATGTGCAAAAGCCTTGGTGTACAAGATGAAATGAAAAAGAAATGTGATCAATCTCTTTCTTTAGTTGCATTTGAAGTTTTTGACATTAAGCAAGAACACTCAAAACTTAAAGAACAGATTTTTTCACATGATAGAACAATTTCTCATATTCAAACTAAAAAGGTTGATTTGAAAAAGGATTTTGGAAAACGTGAAGATAAAGACCTTGAGAAAATCATTTATTTAGAAAACCAAATAAATTTTTTGAACAATATTGTTTATAAAACCGGTCAATCTATACAAACCGTTCATATGCTAATTCATAAACCGAGTTCGTATTACAACGGTAGATGTACAACAAGTTTTGCAAATCCTGAGTACCTCAAGAAAGCTCAATGTAAAAAACCATGTCTTTATAACGTTGTTTATGATAAGAACGATTTTGCAAATATGTTTGCTCCTAAAATAGAGAAAACTATTCGTCTTACGGAAGAGAGTCGATCAAATTTACACAAAATTCGTTGAACCTTTTGATTACACAAAGTTGAATAATCTTTACAAGAATTTTGTACCTCAAAAGGAAAGGTCTCTTGAGCAATTTTTTTTAAAAATGATCTGAACAATGATGTCTCTAAAGTTGCTACTAAGGTTGAAACTTCTAAAACGTCTTTTGAAAAACGAACAAGTAACTTGGTGAAACATTTACAAAACAAGCCTACCTATACTCCTTCAAGTAAAGGTAATCATGCTTTTAAAATGGTTCAACGAAACATTTGAATACATCAAATCTGTTGTTAAAAATAACTGGCAAAGGATTCAACGTGACAGCTGGTGTAATCCAGCTGACAAAGAAATGAAAATGATTTTAAAAGACAAATTAATTCCACTTGCTTAAGACACTTTCATAAATGTGGTAAATTTTGAAAATACTCTTAACAAAGAAATGGTTGAAGATTTGAGATATGTTCAATCTCTTAAAAAGGAAGTTGACTCTTTTAATTCTAACCTTGAAACAAAAAAGTCATAATTTTCAAAATCATATGATCGACTCTTGCCAAGAATGTCTCTCTAATGATTTACCGTATGCTATTCTTCTTTCTTTTGTTGATATTAATGAATATACCGATTTAGCATGTCAGTTTAGAGAAAACTAGAGAATGTGCACATCTTGAGACTCAGCTTTCCAAGAGTCTTAAACAAAGAAGTGATAAAGATTTTGCAAAACTAGAGGAACATTGTCTTTCTTTTGAACTTTCTTTGCAACACAAAAACGAAAAGACAGTTTATGAAAACTCTTGGGAAAAGCAAAACAAATATTTGACATTAGGAACAAATGATAAAGTTTGAAAACAACAAAATGATTCTTTAATTGCTCAGCTTAACTGTAAACATACGAGATCAATGATTTGAAAGCTCAATTACAAGACAAGACATGTGCAACCGCTGAAATGCGTGAAAGTTTAAATGGTTGAAAGAAATGTATGTGGATACTAAGTTTGTAAAACCATCAGTTGTTAGACAACTGACTGCTTTTAAATTTTAAAAAGCATCAGTCGTGGGAAGACTGTTTCCATTCTCAAACTCTCTCGAGAGAAAATATTTTTTAAAGTCCAGGTTTGCTCCCACGACTAATGTGAAAAAGAATATTTCAAAACCAGTCACAAAATATATTTTGCCTGAAAAAGGAAAAGAAATACCATAATTTAAGAACACAAATGTTATTGCATTAGGAATATATAAGTTGAACACTAGGCCAACACAACCTAGAACACATCAATTACCTCAGGTTATTAGAAGAACTAACCTACGCGTGTTTGTTCCTACAGGAGTAGTTCACACTTCTAGCATTAGCAAGCCACAACTTAAGAGCACTCAAATGAAAGATAAAGTCTTGCCAAACAATAGTCAAATGAAGAATATGAAGAAGGAAGTAGAAGAACACCATAGGATTTTTTAATTTTTTAATGATACAAAGTCTGTAACTGTGTATAATGCCAGTTTGGATGTTTCGACTTCGAATGTTAATTCTGTTTGTGTGAATTGTGGCAAATGTGTCTTAAATGCAAATCATGATGCTTGTGTTCAAAATCATGTTAATGATGTGATGCTAGAATTAAAAAGCCTACTGCAATGCCTATTAGTACTAGGAAACCCAAAAGAATAGTGAACCAATCTGTTGCAAACCCTATAAGAAAATCATTGCTTCAGAATCCACTATTCAAAAACCTAGAAGTAGATTCAAAATGCTTTATGAGAGTGTTAGTAAGACATGAAAATGGTGGTATCCAAAACTAACTCCACCAGGATATAAGTGGGTACCTAAGGCTAAAACAAGAAATGTGAAAATGAGTGTTAGCTCGAATGTAGAAACTAAATCTAGGTCAAATAACGCATCGGAACCCACAAATGAAAGGAGATCCAATTTGTCCAAAACTCCATCGTCTTCTAATTATTTTGCAAATCGTACAATTCATCCTATTCATAATTGAATTTGGATGCACAAAGCACATGGTGGGGAATCTCAAACTTCTAATTAATTTCGTTGACAAAATCCTAGGTACGGTGCGATTTAGAAATGATTAGTTTGCACCGATTCTTGGATACAAAGATCTGGTTCAAGGGAATGTTACGACCAAACATGTTTATTACATCGAAGGGCTGAATCACAATCTCTTTTCCGTTGGTCAATTCAGTGATGCGAATTTAGAAGTTGCATTCTGGAAGTCTACGTGTTTTGTTCTTGATCTACAAGGAAATGATTTACTCACTGACACTCGTGGAACAAATCTCTAAACAATAACTCTTCAGGAATCTTCTTCTTTCACTTCAATTTGCTTCATGGCCAAAGCTTCATCGTCTCAAGCATGGTTGTTGCATCATCGTCTCTCCCACTTAAACTTCGACACTATCAACATGCTATCATCAAAAGATATTATGAATGGCCTTCCAATATACTTTTGCAATAGATTGATAGGTCTCTGTAACCTTAGTATTAGTAAAGTATTTTAATTATCAGTTTCAGTTACTTGCTTTCTAGAATATCAGTGTAAGAAGAAGTTGTTTTGCTCACTTACACGGCTTAAAACCGAAAGACATACGATTAACTATTAAACTACGAACTATTATAAACATTAAATATACGGGGTGACCGAATCTTTTACTCATATCTAAAACATGCGAAGTGTAGATAACCTTGAACATCACTCAAGTCACTGAATAAAAAGTCATTCAGTGGGTTTACCTTCAAGTGTTCAACCTGAGTCTAAGAAGAAAGACTCACTATTCACTAAGGCGGAACTCAATAAATGAAGTCCTTGAACCAAAGAAGAAGGTAATGAATTCAATGAGCTGTGGCAATAAGGTCACTGAACTCCTTTCGATAACCTCAACATTTGAAGACCTGAAGACTTAGACAAATTTCTAAGTGACTAAAGAATATGCGAGATATGTTTGAAGGGATAAGTACAAATTTTTTATCCACCAAAGTCAACATATCCATGTTTAGGTAAAGAACAAAGTCAATGTCATCGCTGACCAATCGAAAGAGTGTTTGTCCCATTCCTAGTATAGTCATTGTAATAGAGACAAATGTACTATGTATTATGTCTGGGACACACACTCATTATCCAAAAGGTTATTACCCAACCTCTTAGCCTATATATAGTAGAAGTTGTAGTGGAGTAAAATAAGTTTGTGCAATTCATGTTGAATCATTCACAAACATTTTACACCTTCAAATCAACTAAGTCTCTGAATAAGTTTCAGTTGGTTAACATATTTGTTAACTTAAAGTAATATTTTGGTTTAGTTCGAGTTTTAGAAAGGAGATCGTATACATACATTGTCATTCAATCCCAACTATTATTCCACAAAAAGTTGTGTATAATTCTTTGATAAATATCTAATAAGAATTAAACGTTGAAATGTTTTGTATCTTTACTCTAAGTTTTTTATATCTTGTAACAAAACCTTTTTCATTGCATTACTTGATCATGGAACTAGGTTAGCTAACTTTATAGTTATGTTAACCTAGTAAAAGGGAACAATAGATGCTTACACCTCTAAATTGACCAAACTTTTATATTGTTTGACGCGGGGTATTTAAGAGCATTTAAGAGTGGTGAGCGGTGTGCGTTGAGCGTTATGATCTTTAATGCTCGTTTGACAAACAACAAATAGCCTTATCTATTTTTAGAATGCTCATTTTCTAACGATTGATGAAGTAGCGTTGGGCAATTAGAAGCTATTTTACATATTATAATTACACATATAGCTACGTTACTAGATAAAATTATAAAAAAAACTGCTATTGCTCACGGCTATCGCTCACAACGATTGCTTACTTACTATGCTTAACGATAAGCGATAATCCTGTAGTCAAACAGTGAGCGCATCAATTACACTTAGGGATGAGCACGGTACCAGTATGGTACCGAACCCATACTGAATTTGTGTTGGTTCAAACCAACAAATAACCTTTCTATTTTTAGAATGCTCATTTTCTAACGATCGATGAAGTAGCGTTGGGCAATTAGAAGCTATTTTACATATTATAATTACACATATAGCTACGTTACTAGATAAAATTATAAAAAAAACTACTATTGCTCACGGCTATCGCTCAAAAACACGATTGCTCCTTAATTACTATGCTTATACGATTAAGAGATAATCCTTGCAGTCAAACAGTGCGCCACATCATTACACTTAGGGATGAGCACAGGTACCAGTATGGTACCGACCCATACGAATTTGTGTTTCGATTTTTACACGAAGCATATAAACAAGGTGGTACCTGTACCGTAACTGTACGGGATACGAGGTTCACCAGTGAGAACCGGTGCCGGTTACCCGGCTAAAGTGGAAATCACGGTACCGATTAACGGTTTTTCACGACTTTTTTTATACCACAAAAAATTCTAGATTACTTGCTACTAATTTTAAGTGACAACCAAAAAAAAGACATGGAACTAACACGTTGATTTTCGAAATGATTTTTGAACCATATCGTGATTGAAGAACGCAAGCCAATATTATAATATATCACCAAGTTAGTCGAAGTTACAACGTTCCTAAACTTAAATATATTTCACCAAAACTCTTGTAATAGTTCAAAATAAACAAATTAAACCATTTTCAACAAAACGACAATTATTCTTGTGTAACTCCCTTCCCTTTTACTAAACTGGGCAGAGTTGTTATAGCTGTTCCTAGTACATCATTTATTAATTATTATCAATTGTGATCGAAAATCCCCTAACATGATTTTGCATTCTCGAATACATAATCTATGTTGAACACTTTTTGTTGTGCTAAAACTTTACATAGTATAACCATCACAGATGGCTTTAACTTTACATAGTATAACATATGAAAGGAGTTATAACAGAACGACGTACTGGTATTTGGTATTTAAATAGAACTAATGGTATGTTAATAACATATGAAACGAATTATAAACAACAAAAAATTAACATACTTCATTTAATGGGCCCAATAGGTGTTTGGATAAGTAATTTAATTAAAAAAACATGATTATTCAAATTTCGGGTATTATTCGGTACTTTCTCGTTTTGGTACCGATACCGAATTAGAGGTACCGAATTTTTTTATACTCGAATCATGGTACCGGTCTCATCCCGTATACCGGGATTCAGTACCGTTTCAATACGAAACCGGTACTGTTCCGGTTCGGTACCAAGATTCGGGTCTATCTGCTCATCCATTCACACTCTTCACCACTTAACCACATCACCGCCTTCATTTCCCACCTATAAATACCAAACACAAACAAACTCATTCGCGCCAATTCATTTTCCCCAATTTCCTCTCACACACAAATATCTAGGGCTCCTAACAACTTCTCCACCAATCACTCACACCTTCATTCATCCGTACAATTCAGTTACATTTCCGATCACCGGAGCTCCGGTGATAAAACCTAAACATTCACCGGCGAATTTGTTCGATTTAACGAAATGAGTAAACTAGTAGGTTTATCAGGAATGAGAAGCCTCGATCAGTTTAAGTCAACGTTAGGATCGGCTTCGAATACCGGTGGTGTGAAACCGTTCCAGTTCTCGTCCGCACGGCAACCGTCCGCGGCGTATTCGAATTCGTCCGGAAGTTTCGCTAGTTTGATGCTTACTGCAGGTTATAATTGATTCCGATTGATTTTAGTGTTTTAATTATGATTAATTATTTGCTGTTGATGTTAATATGTGTTTCGTGTGATTGTAGAGAAATTGGTGAAAGAGCAAGCTTCGGCGAAAACAGATCTTGAATTGGCGGTATGATGAACTTATTTTTATCGTGTTTATGTGTATACGTTTTTTACGATAAGTTTAGATGTGTAAGTATGTTTTGATTGCTGTAGATGCAATTCTCTAAGTGTATTGTAGCAATGATATTGTGTTGTTAGATATGAAAACATGTAGAGGCAAACGGAGACAATCTATCTGTATGATAAACTAATTTGTAGTTTAGTTGTAACGTTTCCTATTTATGAGTTTTAATTGCTGTAGATACACTTTCTTAAGTATATTGTAGTCATTATGTTCTGCTATTTGTATGTAATTGGTAGTATAATATGTAAACGTGTAGAAGCAAAACAAGACACTCTACTTGATAGTTGTATTAAGTTGCTGTGAATTTATAGTTACATATTGCTCGAGATGATCTGTAGTTAGAGTCCAGCTGGATGAGTGATTGTTTGTTATTTTAGGATGTTGAAGGTCGTAGTAGAATACTAAAGCGTAGTAGCGTTGGCATATGTATGTGTGCGTGTAAGATCTGTGTCCTTTGAAAAATTGGTTAACAAAAAGAATGTTTTCAAACTGTAACGTTAATATATAAAGGAGAAGATATAAGTATCTAGGGAGTATGCTTTAGATACAACAGTAGTGTGCCGAGCCTAAAGCAGGAAATAATTGACTTAAAACTTGGATTCTGAAACTGAATGTGTTGCTAGATTGTCTAGATACGGAAACGTGTAGAAGCGAACTAAGAGACTCTACCTGATAATTATTTATAGTTCAAGTGTATTTGTAGTTGCATATTATTACTCGTGCTGTTCGGTAGTTAGAGTCCAGTTGGATGAGTGGATGGTTGATTGTTTTTATTTTTAGGAATGATGTAGGCCGAAGTAGATTACTAAAGCATAGTAGTGTGGGCATATGTATGCTTGTAAGGTAGGTCTGTGTCTTTTGAGAACTAACTTAACTAAAAGAATGTTTTCAAAACATAAAGTCAATATACAGGGGAGAAGATATAAATATGCAGGGAATATGCTTTAGACACAAAATTAGTGTATAGAGCCTGAAGCAGGAAAGAACTGGCCTAAAACTTGGAATGGCGAAACTGAATATCTTGTTAGATAGTGTAGATATGGAAACGTGTAGAAGCAAACTAAGAGATCCTACCTGATAAGCGTATCAAGTTCAAGTGTATTTGTATTATAACTCGAGCTGTTCAGTAGTTGGAGTCCAGTTGGATGAGTGGATGGTTGATTGTTTTATTTTTAGGAATGTTGTAGGTTGAAGTAGATTACCAAAGGATAGTAGTGTGGGCATACGTATGTCTGAGTGTATGTATGTGTGTATGTTCTGTGTTCTTTGAGAGCAACATGACTTTATAGGGTAGAAGATATAAAGTATGCAGGGAGAGTGGTCTATATAGGACAGAAGCATAGAGCCTAAAGCGGGAAATAACTTGTTTAAAGCTTGGAATTGCGAAACTGAATGTCATGTTAGATAGTCAATGTATGGAAACGTGTAGAAGCAAAACCAAGTGATTCTACCTGATAATTGTATCGAGTTACTGTTTATCTGCAGTTACTATTTGAGAAAATGCTCAACAAATAGCACTTTAAAAGGATAATAATAGAAGTTATAAGTGTGTAGGGAATATGCTCAAGATACAAGATTAGTGTAAAGCGTAAAACAGAAAATAGTTGGCTAAAACACCGTAACTGGAACATCAAAATTGAATTTCTTGTTAGATAATGTAGATAGTGTTATTGCTTGTTTATCTGTCTTTCAAGGCTCTTCTGTCCGTTTCTGTATATTTTTACGTATTTTTTAATACAATGCCGTATGTATGTATATTCTAGTATAATGTTATGTTCTATGTAAGTAAGTGCACCTATAATATGGAAACGTGTAGAAGCAAACCAAGAGACTCTACCTGATAATTGTTTTGAGTCACTGTATATGTGTGGTTACATATTACTCAAGCTGTTCCATAGTTAGAGTCCGGTAGTAGGTTTTTTTTTTTTAAATGCTCAACAGATGGAATTTTATTAAAAGGCAACGTTAATATGCAGATTGAAGATATAAGTTTTCATGGAGTATGCTCTAGATACAAGAGTAGTGTAGAGCTTAAAGCAGAATATAGCTGGCCAAAAAACATCTTGACTAGAACTTTGAAATTGAATTTCTTGTTAGACAGTCTAGATAGTGTTGCTGTTGGTTTTTCTGTCTTAAAAAAGACTTCCTTTTGTTTCTGCGCGAATCGCTCTGTAGGCAGCAGCTGAGAAAGTTTAAAACCTTCTTTGTGTTCCGGAATAGTACTTTGAATTTCCATTACGTCAAGCTTACTTTAGGTAGAAGGCACAATTAATCCAACCAAGAATAATTGTTTATATTTTATATAGGCCCAAGGACAGAACATTAATAAGACACCATAGTGTTTTTTGTATCAGGTCTTCAGTGCTTCCTACCCTGTTTTCATCTAAAAGCGAAAGTAAAAAAAATGAGCTCTGGGATTAGAGGAGGGGTGTGTGTGTGTGGGTCTGTGTTGTGTGTGTGTGTTTGTGTAGGAAGGGGAGGGGGGATAGAACCCAGACAGAAACAATCTTCTTTATAGGCACAATAGCCTCGTCATTGCTATGCAAATGCACACTGCTACATAATAACTGTTTGAGCATGTGTGTGCTTATGTTGGTATGTTGGATGTGAGACCTATTCTTAATAATTTTTTTGCAATGGATGCAGAATTCGAAACTGCTGAAGCTAACAGAGCAGATTCGTGCACTGGAAGAGAAATTGCAGAATGCCTATAACGAAAATGCAAAGCTTAAAGTGAAGCATAAAGAAGACAAGAAACTTTTGACAGGACTAGAGTCAAAATTCGCATCTACACAGAACATATGTGATCAACTTACTGAAACCTTACAAACTCTAGCTTACCAGGTTCAGGATGGTAAGAGGTTTATTATTGATCCCCCCATACCTACATAATGAGGTAACCATGTACATACTGATCATGGTTCTGCTTCTACAGCTGAGAATGACAAAGTCTTTTTCACAAATAAGCTATCCGAAACATCAGCAGATCTTGACAATCTACATGGACTAATGAAGTCTTTGTCTCTAAGGGTGGAATCATCAGAAGAAACAATCAGAAATCGTAAGTTCAATCTTCGTGATATAAGGTTCATCATATTGGTAACCAACACGGTCTGCATTTTTCCGAATCTGGCTTAATTCTTGAATGTGTGGAATATTGCTTGCAGGTGACAAAGAATTGATGGAACTTGGTGTTGACAAGGAAAATGTAGATAGACAACTTAGAGAAGAACACTGCAAAGTTCTAAATCTCATCAACGAAAAAGGTATTGCTTACTTTAAATATAGGATCTACAAGTATGTTCTGTCATTCCACTTGTTGCAGATTGAATCTATACTAAGAATATTAGGAGACGATATAAAATGTACATGTTTGGTAGAACTTTAGTAAGGCATCTTCGCCAGTAAGTGCTTAGAATTTTGATACATTGACATGCCCAAGAAACATGATGTGTGCTCCACCTCCACGACATTTAGATCTCACCTTGCAGATGTGAGGAAAGTACATAAAACTACCCGAGCTCACTGTTTATATTGTTTGCTTGTCTTAGAGACAATGACATTCTGGATTCACTTCTGTGACCTATTTATATGCTCCATCGGACGATATATGTATATTGGTTTCCAAAAGAGCTTGCTGATTCGAATTAAGTTTTTCTTAGTAACCCTGCAAATGTAGCTCTCTTTCTTCTCAAGTTTTAAAAATCAAATACAGTTTAAGAGTAATTTATGTGGATTACTATTTCTGTTGGTGACACATACATAAAGATTTCTGATTGTCCCATCTAAATTTAATAATATTTTGCAGATAGTCTGGTCAAGAACTTTGAAGAAACTGTTGCTTGTAATGAATCGACCATGGAGAGTTTGAACTCTAAATTAAGCAAGTTGGAACTTGAGCTAATATCAAAGGACGACAGGCTAAACGACATGCAAGACTTGAATGAAAAAAAGGAGAAAGTAAATGCTGATCTTAGAGCCAGTAACAAGAAGTTTGCCGAGCATTTAGACAAAGCATTGGAGGAGATCCTGAGCCTTGAAAGTTTTGTGAAGATGCTGACTGTTCAGCTGACAGATTTGGATAAACAGAGTCTATCCTTTTGGGAGAAGTTTGTTAAACTCAATACGTTATTTTCTTCTTGCTTTGAATTGGTAAAAGAGGAACAAAAGCTTGCAACACAAAAGGCACAGCAGACTTTTGATTCGCTTCATGGTCAACTCTTGAATGCCACATCAGAAAAGGATTCTTTACATTTGGTCAATCAAGAGCTGAAGATTAAGATTAGCGAGCTCCAGAATGAACAAAAAGTCGCAATGGCCCAGCATGCAGAAGAATGTCACCTTGCAGAAGAGAAGGCTCGCAGGTTGGAGTCTGAAGCAGAAACTCTTATTTCGAAGAAAGCTGAAATGGATAATCAGATTATCATGTTGGAGGATAAAATCCATTCTCTATCTGAAGCTTCTAGATTATCAGAGATACAAATGGTGGGGATTTTTCGTTGTTAAACTATATATAAGCATGTGATGATATCATGCCTAATCATTATGTGTCATCAAAAATGCAGCAAGACTTTCAGTTGAAGCACTCAGAATCTGAAACTGCCACCACTGAGAGTATCAGAAATCTTCAATCAGAGATACATGGGAAGGAAGAGGAAATAGATACTCTGCGAAAGGAGATTGTGAAGCATGAAGAGCATGTAGATTCACTGGAGAAACAACTGAGTCAGCTTCATAGCTCACTTCAGGAAAAGGAGCAGGCTGTTTCGGAATTCAAGGAAAGAGAGAAACAGCTAGAAGATCAAAAATCAGAGGTTTTTCTTTTCTATCCATGTCTATAGCTGTTATCCTGTACTTTATTGTAATACATATGGGCATATGGAAATTATGTGATATTAAATGATCAATAGGCTCAGAAGTTGCTGGCTGAAGCGGAAGGTAAAGTGGTAGAAGCTAAGAAGCAATTCACTCAGATGTTAGAAAGTAAACAGTTGGAACTTTCAAGACACTTGAAGGAAATATCTCAGAGGAATGATCAGGTAAGTTCCATTGTCATGTAACTGTGTGAACCTTCAGATGGTGAGGCTAACTGACTGTGAATTACATTAGGCGATTAATGATATTCGAAGGAGGTATGAAGTGGAGAAACAGGAATGCATCAAACTTGAGAAAGAGAAGGTTAGGCATTGAATATCTTCTGTTAACTAAAATGCTAGTTTTTAAATTGTACTTAACTATGTTTGTTCTTAGGCTGAAAAGGCAGTTGTAGATATGGAAAAGAAATGGGACCAAAAGCTTTCAGAATGCAAAGAGGAATCAAAGCAGCAATTGATGAAAATAGAAGGAGAACGCACTGCTCTGGTATGTATGGTAAATCGATTAAGCTCAAAAAAGTTATTGTTAGTGTACTAGTTTAGAAGTTAAAGCTTGCATATACCATATTCTAATTTTTCTTGTATTCTTTGAAACAATTAATTGGTGACTACTGCTTCTGTTGGGATTATGTCTGTTTCTATGATGGATAGACCGCATTATAAACTATGCTTTATTTGTTTCTTTCTTATGGTTAAAGGACACCGTAATATATGTTTTAAGCATATTAATGCATACTAAGCATATGTTTCAACTAAACTGTGTTCATGCTCATATTTTAGGTTAATAGAATACGTCAGGAGAATGATAAGAAGGAAGCAAATCTAAAATCTATTCACAGTGAAGAATTAAAAAAGATGCAACTTCGGGCTGAGAATGAACTTAAAGAGGTACATATCCTTATGCATCGCTGAAGTATGATTTATGATGAAGGGATTCATGCACTCTTAAATTGCTAACTTTTTCTTTTCTATCAGACAACAAAGTTACTCCAGAATCAGCGTGAAGCTGAGTTAAGAGAGTTAAGGTCTCAACATGAAGAGGAGTGTAGGCATCTTGAAGAGGAGCTGAATCTTCAGAAGGAAAAGGTATGTATAACTATTGTTCTTCCTTATCATAAGGGTTAGCTCCACTTGTTTTTCTGCTAAAAGAGATGGTATTTGTCACAGGAGGAGAGGCAGAAGGCTTTGTTGCAGTTGCAATGGAAAGTAATGAGTGATCAGCCCCAAGAAGACGAAGAAGTGACCTCAAGAAAGGTCTGTATCTTTGCAATCATATATGTTTTTTAAATAAAGGTGGCAAGATTATCGGGTCATTTACGTCGGGTAACGGGTCAAAATGGGGTTGGGTCAAAACATGCAGGTCAGGTTGTGTTGACCAACATACACTTTTATCTCCCATTTCTTAATCTTCTTATAAATAGTTTATGAAACTAATTATGATTACAAAATAATACTTTTACAACAGTAATCTAAATATTTGAACGTCATGATCTAGGAGGTGGTATGTAGTGCCAGAAATACCAAACCAAACACAAAAAGAACAGCCCAGGTGGCCTATTTCGTATAACTATCTGGGCCAATTTGGGTCATAAGAAAAAAGCTTTATGTGATGAAACTTTTAGATAATGAAAAAAATAAATGCAATCAAGAGCATAGCAAACAGGTTCAAGTGGGTAGTTGGACTCGAGTGGTGCGGGTCTGCGACTCTCATTCTTCAAGCAATATGTATATTACATACAAAAGCTGTTGTAAAACAAGATTATAAATTTTTATCATGTACAATAATTAAAAAGACCTGTTCTGACCCGATCCCAGCCTAACCCGTTATCCGACTCGACCCTTTGCTACCTTTAGCTGTATACGTTAGAAATAGGTTTTGGGAGACTCTCAACCAGTTTGACTCGTACCCCTTTAAGACAACTTCCTTTGTGGTCCAGTTGAGAGACACAACTCAGTGCCACAACATTGCCACCCTCTAAGTTTAGACGTGCAACTAAGTTTGTCAACGCACAAGAGTGTATAGACATCCTTTCTCATTGCTAATACATACACATACAAACATCAAAAAGGACTTGAAAATGAAATCATTAAATTGAGAATATGAGTCTCTTACTCTTCTTTACATTAAAATGATACGAGAGACTAGAAACTTAATTATATAAATGTGATTGTTGCACAATGCAACTATTATACTTTCAGCAGGCTTCATGTGCAACTCCTAATATCAGTCTTAGAATGAGCATTTCTAAATTAGGTTTTTTCATTTTGCAGAACTACGCTGCTGCTAGTAAGATGAGAAATCCTGAGGGTGTCAAAAGAAGCGGTCACACTCTGGTTGGAAGAGAAGATGGGGAAATGGTAAATATGACTAACTTCTCATCTACTATGTTCCTACATGTCGATATACTTAGTACTGTTATGATACCTGTTCGGTTACTTTTGAATGTAGACTTTGCCTTACGTGAAGGCCACACAAGTACCAGTATCAAACATGTTGAAGAAAGCAGAGAAGGGTAACCCCGGAAGTGTCCTTAGCATTCCCAAGCATAGTAAAAAGGTGATCTAGTCACATCTACATCCATGTCCAAGTTTACATATACATATGGATATACATACACGGTGATACACATATATCTTGGCTATAGTTGATCATGCTATCCACTACAGCTGTGAATTATCATGAAAATACGCAAAATTTACAAATTATAAAATATAAATAATGAATTTGGTCCAATATGTTGATGGTGTTTCAAGTAATTATTGTTTCTTTTTAGGGGTCTGGAATCTGGGATTGTTTGGATTTCAAAGAGGGACATATGATGCCTATATATGCTTTTTAAATTAACAATTCTAAGTTGTCTGTGTAGTTCAGCTATTTCTTGTTTACCTGATCCTGGGAGTTATCTTGAAAATGGCAGGTCACTCACCATGAATATGAAGTTGAAACATCCGAGGGTAGAACAATCACAAAGCGTCGTAAGACAAAAAGTACAATCATGTTTCAGGTATGGTATTTCTGTTCTGAAGCAAATGATGCAACATTTGTGCCCATCTTTTGTCTGTATTGACATATCTTTTGTACCTTCTGGAAGGATCCAAAAAAGAACAAGAGGAGAACACCAAAAGCCGTTACCCCTAGAGAGGCTATCACGGTAAATTTAAGTCAGAGTAAACCGATCTATGGAACTTTTTATTTTTCATCAGCTGTTTAATAATCATAGTCGTTTCTATTTCTTGTGTCTATCAATAATATGAATCATCTACTTGGAAAGAGTTTCATTCCCTTTTATATCGTTTTTCATTCTAAAATAAATAAATAAAATCCCAAAAATGAAGCAGCGAATAGCATTACAGTATAGTGACGAGGACACAAGAAATAGAAATGTATCCTCTGTTCCTTTTGATAGAAAAACTATGCATTTCAGCTCCATCCTTTCTGATCTATTTCTTTCATTATCCTTTTACATTGTGCGGGTCTCATTATTTAAGATTAAACAGAAAAAGTTGAAGATGATATATGATATATAGATGATAAAGGATTAAACAACTAACTGTGGCAATTCAGTTGTGTTAAATAGTTACTATTATTTTGTATTTCATAATACTTTGATGCAATTGAACAGAAAATCAAGGGAGGGACTCAACAAACTCCTGCTAACATAGGCGATCTTTTTTCGGAAGGATCATTGAATCCATATGCAGGTGACCCTTATGCGTTTGACTAGAGGTAATGTCTCGAACCATTTTTTTTTAATTTTATGAAATTGATGTTTGTATACTTGCATAACATAACCTGAAGGTGAAGTATCTCAACTTCTCAAGTTTAAGATAAATATTACTTTTTTGACTATTGTGCTCTTCATATGATTGAGCAAGTATTTTGAAGCTAGTGCCTGGTAATATTCCATAGAAAATAGCTTAACTTGTTTAAATTGAAGTCTGAGTCAATATTTCATGTTTTTTAAAGGTACTCGTTGATCTGCAAATTGCAAACTTTACTTTCTCCTTAAAGTTTTGCCTCCCTCTTTTGCAGTGTTTGCTTTTGTCTATTGAAATTCAAGACTTTGACCCAAAATTTGAAAACGAAATGGATATATTTATGTTTTATCTACATATCGTTTTTAATTATGCAAATTGATTGTAGTTTGGTAATATCTTACTTGATCCTTGAAAGTCAAATACATATTAGTTTGGTAATATCTTGCCTATTGGTCATTATATGTGGAACTAAATTTCGAAAAGAAGAAACAGACTTAGGGGATATAATATACTAATCTCATTTTTTCTTTTTTTTTCCCTTATGAAGCAGGTTCTACACCAAAGATCTTGCAGCAAAGCAGAAAATGTATATCTTCCATTCAACCAGTGGTCTTGGATGCCATAGGAGGCTGTAATGTGTCTAGCAAGTGTTTTAGATGTACAAAATATTAATAGAGAATAAAGCATGTTGTTAATAGATAGCAAATGCAACTTGGTATAAACATCGGAACATACATATAGATGTATGGTTACAAATCGTTTTTAGCATAAGATACACTACCTTTTGTGATGATCCATATTGCTACATATGATTAGACATATTATAACTGTCAATATGTAGGCCCTGGTGCCCCTATCTTTGGCCACAGTTCAGCTGTTCCTGCATTCTTTTCTCTTTTACTTGATTAAAGAATAAGTTTGTTGCACAAAGAAATATGAACCTGTACCATGTTTTGTCTAGGAATAGAATTTTATAATAGTTTTGGGGTTACTTGCCAATTGTTCGTAAGTTTACATTAAAAAATATATATTATTGTTTTATCACATAGGCATCTTAATATCAAAACGGTATAATACGGAGTAGTTGATTTTCAACGGCCAGATACTACTATACTAGTGAGCAACATGAACTTGTTTTGCTCATCTTGGATGGTTTATAATAGTGAACCTTGATATCAAGACAAATATCAGTGTTTGGCTTCAGAAGATATCTCCTTTATTTCAATCGGTTATTTTTCAAGTTGGATTGCAAGCTTTTTTGGATTTGTTTTTGGCTAATCCACTTCTTTAGCAGCTTGTTATATGTTACCGTTGACCTCTTACTTTCAGAAAGCCAAAAATCAGCTTGTTATACTTAGTTTGGTAATCTAAAAACGGCTAGCGGCGGGCTTGTTGCTCGTTTGCGGAATAAAACATGTAGTGATATTAGATTTAAAAAAAGAAAAGAGAGATCATATTAAGGTTGGTAATCAGTGCAGAGAGTGTAGTTGGTAATAGTTGTGTATGAAAACCAGATTCTAAAGGTACGTCATGACGCCGTTAAGGCCTTGCAAAGGCGTGACCTTCACGCTACATCAAGGCGTAGGCTTAACGCGTGACGTTAGATGAGAAGTGAAAAAACGTAATAAAGCGTGATAAAACATGATGCGTGAAAGTTTTTTTGAATTCAATTTCGATGAAAATCGTTTTTTTATAGAAATGAAAAATATTACATACAAAGACAGTTTTCTAACTTTATTTCTTATGTATGACACTTTTTGTAAACTCAATATATTTGAAATATGATATAAATATATAAATTAATAAATATTTTCATATTTTGTGCCGCTTTAAGTCACGCCTTAAAAAACGTCATGACTCGTCATGGCTCCTAAGGCATGAGGATTAGCCATGCCGCCACGCCACGTCTCACGCTATTTATAACCTTGAAAACCCAAAGATTTTTATGCTGTAGGCTTAATATCTGTATGACACTTAGGTATTTTATAATACTGAGATACACTAAGTAACAATGGCTTGATGTCTAGAACCAAAATCTATTCTTGTATATGGTCATGCTCTTCTCCATTGGACTATATGAGTGAGGGAAAGTGTATGTCTAGGATAAGGTTTCTGTGGTACTCAGTTTGCAAGGCGTACTATTAATTTCATGCATTGATATATAAAACGTTACCCACCGTTTTTTTTAATATATATACGCAAGAAGTCTGATTTCACGATGTCAAAAGCGGTCACTAGAAGAAAACTTTTAATGACTGGTTCTAATTAAACAAAAAGTGTCATTAATCTAACTTTTCAGTGACACTTTTTAAAAAGTGTAAGCAAAATGTCAAAAAGTGTCATTAATCTAACTTTTCAACCCCCTTAATCAACCGTATCCGAAATTAAAGGATGGGTTTGTGAATTTTTTTTGCAAGTTTCGGGTTGCCTAGGGCACCTCATCTTGTCATTTCGTCCTTTCTTATTCCCATTCCTTGGCCTTTCCTTTTCCGCGCCCGTTTTACTGATCTAGACATTAACAAATGCCTAGTACAATATACATGCTTATTAATAATATAAATATAGTAGAATTGTTATCTGTTGATGGGTTGTACTTTGTGTTTTGCTTAAATTTTGTTATCAATTAGTGTTGTGTGTTCTGTAGTTTTAAGGTTTGAATTTGAGTTGAACGAGGAACATGTGCATGTGCTTCGCGGCGAGTTAATAATAGTGTATATTTAGTGAAAGGACTAAAATATAAAACAAATTAGTATATATTTAGTTGAAGGGCTAAAATATGAAATAAATTACACCAAGGAAAAAAATGTAAAATTCGATTCAAGGACTGAAATGTAAAATAAGTTAACCACCAAGGAAGAAAAATGTAAATTTCAATTCAATAAGGACTAATAATGTAAAATTTGAAGGACTAAAATATAATAAAAGTAACAACCAAAGACTAATAATGTAAAATTTCAAAGACTAACATGTATTTCAAATTAACCATCAAAGGCTAATATTTCATATCATTCATAGTATGCAAATTCCTATTTATAAACTGTTGATGAATAGTAACATTTTCCCTGATAAATGTTAGTCAGGTAATTTGGTATATATGGATTTGGTTTTGCATGTGTGGGTATGATTCTTTGAATTTTTTTTATTTGTGTGATATTGAAAACAATGTGTTTGAAAATGATGAAGTTGTTCTTCAATATGGATGAAACAGGCAACATGACCGAACCACAAAGACGATTTTTGCAATTTGCTCAATAAAAAAATCAAAAGAAAATTCATAAAGGAAGAACCAGAGGCCATTTCAATCAGTTTAGTTAGACGAAAGACAAAATGAGACTCAATGTTTCCTTACAAGAAGCTCGTCTGCACTTTTTGAATCATACCGATAAAACATATAGTTTGACTAAACTACGCAGACGATTTGCAATTTACTCTAAACAAAAAGTTTATATAAAAAAGGCAATAAAACAGTCAAAACTAAACATAAATGACAAAACCAGATTAAAAAACTGATACTCCGTAACTACCAAGCAAAAAACAAAACACGAGTTTACTATTATCTCCGTCTCAAATTTTTTTTTTTTTGAACGACAACTTTATTAAAAACCACTAGCAAGGAGCTAGAAAATTACATAGAAATCAAATGAGGGTGTTGAAGAAGACTAACCAATGTTCAAGTTCTATTACCATAGTTAAACACCAATTTAAACGGACCGTTTAGACAATCTCATTCGAATAACATCTTTACGAGGATTAGAATCCAAAAAAGAGGTGATTCCTGAAATTCTAAAACTCACCAAAAGACGTTATAAAAAAACACTTCTAACATTCTTTTAGGAATTTGCACAAGGCGTAACTGTTTGAACCAACCTTGCCAATCTGTATACGAATTAAAAGAGTGAAAATCCAAGTCCCACCAACGACATACTAACCTTGTCACTCCGTCTCAAAATTATAGTCCATATTTTCTTTTTTGGTTGTTTCAAATTAGTTGTCAATTTCGAAAAATAGATAGAAAAGTTAAATTAAGTTTACCACTTCACCCTCACTTGAGGTAATAATTACAAACTTTAAAGAAGTTATAAATTAATTGGTTAAGGTAAAACTATCATTGTCAAAAAAGTAAAAAGAAAAAAAAGCTATAATAACGATAATTTTTTCTTAAACTGTTTGTTTTTGTCAGTAAACACTAGTTACTCGTATAAGATAGAGTATTAACTTACAAAACATAAGTAGTTAATAGTTTGGATTCCCCACACAATATTCAACCCACATTATGGTGTGGATTTGGTTTTGTAAATTTGGTGTGGATGTAACATTTCTTTATGAGGAGGTTATATTAAAAACCCTTTATTTCTTGGATACTGGGGGACCAATCCCACCCATCCATCCAAAAAGATCTAAGGGCTGAGATTAAAATCCACTTATTAACCAA
>BQNB010022716.1:0-40911 GCA_026074375.1 Tanacetum coccineum | reverse complement strand
TGATCCATGCATCAACCTTTTGATTCGTTCCCATATTTCTTTAGTATTATTACATGCATCCACTGAATTGTATATATCATTTGATATTGCTTGAAGAATATAATTCATGACCCTAACATCAGCAATGTATTGCTTCTTGTTACCCTTAGTAATTTTGGACAACGATTCAAGTATTGGTACTGTAGGATTTGTTGGATCAACAACCATGGGTCTTTGATAAGGGCCATTTTGTATCGAATTCCACATTCTTTCCCCCATCTTTAAGCTTGTTATCCAAAAACCTTTTGAATCGACTTTCCCATGGAATATAATTCTCCTTTTCAAGCATTGGAGGTCTTTCATTAGCTCCTGACTCAACGAGAGTTTGTTGATTAGAGTTGGTTGAATTATTAGAAGTAGACATGTTGTATCAAATGATTTCAAAGCAAAATTGGATCATTTTGGAGATAAAGTATTGTAATCGTGAAGTTAACGAGCAATAACAACCTTGTCTTGTATTACACTTTAAACTTTGTTACGAAACCCAAACAATAAGATACGAAACCTCTGAACAGTGTAACGAAACCTCAAAAATGATGTTACGAAACCTCTTGACTGTGTTACGAAACCTCTTGTCTGTGTTACGAAACCCAAACAATAAGATACGAAACCTCTGAACAGTGTAACGAAACCTTAAAAATGATGTTACGAAACCTCTTGAATGTGTTATGAAACCTCTTGCCTGTGTTACGAAACCTCTAAAATAGTGTACGAAACTTTAAAACTGTAATACGAAACCTCTTACGTAACCTCCTGTTATCAAAACTATGATATGAAACCTCTATTGTGATATAAAACCATGAATTTACAAAACCAAAACCAAGCTTTTGATACGAAACCTCTGATTTACGAAACCATAAAGAGTACGAAAGCTTCCACAGTATATGAAACCCAACAATTACCGAAAGATCAAGTATACGAAACCTCTTTTTGTAAATGCCAAATAAATTCTACTTTCGTACAATCACAAGAAATCCCTTACTTTCGTGAATCCGTAGCTATGAAACCTAAGAAAAACTTACTTATTTGATCTTTAATAGTTTAAAAACGATAAACTCAACGTTATCCTTTCAAATTAACAAGTTTCTATGTTACAAAAGCTAGATTTATCGTTACGAAAGTAATTCCATGGTACGAAAGCTAAGAAATGACTTACGTATGACAGTTTACGAAAGATTTCTACCTTATGAAAGCTTAAAATTGTCCTATGAAAGTAATTTCCCGCCTAAAAACAATTATCGAAACCTATCTTCTTGTTTACGAAAGCTAAAAAATCCATTTTAGCGATCAATTTGAATTCAAAAACATGTAATTTTCGTAAACTAGGTATTAATTTTTAATTTGATAGTTACGAAAGCTAATGTATTGCATTTTAAGATATAAAAACAGATCAAATCACAAAACTAAACCATACGAAAGCTACTGTTCATCCTTACGAAAGCTAAATCGATCTAATTTCTTGCAATTAGGCTCGATTTGATCAAGAAAACCACATTAGATCTCTCCCGTCAATAGATATCACTTGTTAGATGCTATGTTTGCTAAGTAGATATCATACGAAAGCTATAAGAATAAAGGAGAGGAGCTAGATAGCGTTTTCATCATTTTCTAAATTTTCATTTCAAAAGGGAAAAATAGAAATGGGAAGGAGAAGTGAATGTTACAAAGACAAGACATGTATATATACTCCTCTAAGATGAGTATATATACTTATTACTAAACTATTCTATTTTCCCTAAACTTAGTCAAATCTTGGTCAACTTAACTTAACTTTGACCAAGATAGACTTTATTACATCATTACTACTAATAAAACTATAAACTAAGCTAAGACCAATTCCTAATAATAATTAACACTTTTATCGTTCCTAACAAACCATCATTGTTTAGCCCTATTAAATTAGGAAATATACGTATATTTTTCAATAGATATGTGACAAACTTAGCTCACATTAATTCATGTTTCAGCTGTGATCATAGAGATTGCTAAGTCGACACAATGCTGCACTCAAACGTCCTTTTATTTTGTGCAGCAAAACAATAAATTTGAAAGATCATGACAACCAAATAAAACACAGCTTATAAAACTTATGAAATAAAGACTTACGACCATAACTTATACACATGGTATAAAATCAACACTTATGACCACATATCATACTTTAAAAGATATCATGCACATATCAAACTTCACTTATAAACACAAATGAGACTTGTTAGCCTCGTTTTTAGTAAAGTGATGGTCATTAAATATTCCCGAGCCTTGTATAGGAAAATGTAGTTTTACAGGAATTAATCTAAGCTAATTGGGCCTAAATTGCGGGCTAAAGCCTATTAGTGTACATAGGTTTGGCCCATATAAGTCCAAACGACCCAACAAGGGTCCAAGTCTCTTTGTAGTATAAATACCACCCTCCTAGCATGTTAGGAGGGTGTTGGTTACTCATTTCTTTTATGTAATCTTCCATTTTTCTTTCTTCATCTTTCTCTCTCTAAAACCTCTTTCTCTCTCTAGAATCATTAATTTTCATGTGTGATGTGTATATGATATAGTCTATCATGTGGTATCAAGAGCCTAAGAGTGTTTAGTGATTTGTGTGAGTTTTGTTTGATCAAAAACATCAAAAGGGTGCATTTTTCTTTGGTTATACACGAAAAAAGGGTACAATTTTTTTAGTGTTAAAATCCATAAAGTTTGTGTTTTTATGTTAAGAGTATCTTAGTTATACTTAGTTTGGCAAAAGAAATCATCTAAAAAGGTCAAAAGGAGTGTCTTTTAGGTCTTTTAAAAGTTAGTTTTCCGGAAAAGTTTAAAGGCACTAAAATTGCCATTTAAAGGCACCAGAATTGCCATCTTGTTTGTGTTAGCAGGAATTGTTACTTCGTGTTAGCCGAAATTAACACCAAAATTGCCACTTTGCATTAGCCGGAATTGACACTTTGCATTAGCCGAAATTGACACCTCAACTGAAATTGCCACTGGAATTAACACTAGCCGAAATTTCCACTGGAATTAGCACTAGCCGAAATTGCCATTGGAATTAACACTAGCCGAAATTGCCAACACTAGCAGGAATTGCCAACACTAGCAGGAATTGCTACATTACCGTTTTTGACAAGTTTTTTTTGTACTTTCAAGGACTTTTGAGTTACATCAAGACACAACTCATAATTAGCCGATTTATCCAATCTTCTAAAGAATTCTTATTACACGGTTTCTTTTTTGATTGGTAAAATCTCGCAAAATATACAATTATTTTATCGGTTTAATCAAGTTTTGTAAAATACCGTGCAATACTTATTCTCAATTACTTTCAACAAACAACACTTTCACTCATAATCACTATTTACTAAAACGATCCTAGTATATCATTTTACATCATTTTTGCAATGTCGACTCAACAAGACATTTATGCTGCTGGTTCTGAAAACCGTCCACCTATGCTCAACAAAGACAATTATGTTCCATGGTCTTCTTGTTTTATTCTTTATGCAAAACCAAATGGAAAGTTAATCTACAATTCCATTATGCATGGTCTATATGTCATACGAATGATTCCTGACAGACCGTCAAGTTCCTGTTGCTGAAACTTTTCATGAGCAGACTGATGAGGAACTTAATGAAAAAGAAGTAAAGTAAATGGAAGCAGATGATCAAGCCATTCAGACTATTCTCATGGGTCTTCCTAAAGACATCTATGCTTCTGTTGATAGTTGTGAAACTGCTCAGAAAATCTAGTTAAGTGTTCAGCAAATGATGAAAGGTTCTGATATTAGGCTTCAAAAGAAAAAAGGCCAAGTTGTTTAATAAATGGGAAAGGTTTACTTCTACTAATGGGGAATCGATTGAGTCTTACTATTATCGTTTCTTAAAGTTGATGAATGACTTCAAAAGAAACAAACGTTTTCCAGAAAAGATTGCCAGCAATCTCAAGTTCTTTAACAACCTACAACCAGAATAGATACGACATGTTACCATTGTTCACCAAACAAAGGATTTGCATACTCAGTTATATGATCTCTTAAAATACAATCAGGTAGAGGTAAATGAACTAAGGGCAAAACAACTTGCAAGAGCACACGATCCCTTGGCACTCATGGCAAATTCCAACAATCCTTACAACTATCTAGTGTTTCACCAAGATCAACCATCACAGGTTACCTACTTGCAACAACCACAACCAAATGACAATGATCTCCCACAAACATCATTCAACCAGAATTACATGCAACAACTAATGATTAATCCCGAAGACATTTCTAATCCCACAACTGCAATGAACATGGCACTTGTTCTAATCGCTAAGGCATTCAAACTTAACTATTCTACACCAACCAACAACAACTAAAGAATTTCATCCAACCCACGTAACAAGCATATTGCACAACCGGGTATGAATATGGGTCAAGACAGACAGATGCAAATGGTTGGAGGTAATGGTGGGAATCAGTTTAGACAGTATGCTGGGCAGAATATTGGGAATCGGAATGGGTATAATGCAGTACAGAATGTCAAGAATCAGGTTGTTTAGAATGCAGTTCAGAATCTGGGTAGTCAAAATGTTAGAAATCAGAATGAGCTTATTGTTGTTCCAAGAATTGCTAATCAGAATGCGAATCAAAATGGGAATGGTAATGTTGTAGCAGCACGGGCTGAAGGTAATGGTAATGGGAACAACGAAAATCAGATAAGGTGTTACAACTGCAGATGAATGGGTCATCTTGCTAGGAACTGCACAGTTAGACTAATGAGAAGAGATGCTGCTTATATCCAAACTCATATGCTGATTGCTCAAAAGGAAGAAGCAAGGATTCAACTCCAAGCTGGAGAGTTTGATTTAATGGCTGCTGCAGGGGATCTTGATGAGATTAAGGAAGTCAATGTAAACTACATCTTAATGGCTAATTTGCAGCAAGCATCGACATCGGGTACTCAGACTGACAAAGCTCCCGTCTATGACTCAGATGGATCAGCTGAGGTATACGAATATGACAATTGTTATAATAATGAGATATTTAATATGTTTACTCAAGAAGTGCAGTATATTGAGCTACTCAATCCCATTAGTGAGCCACACCAGGTCCAACAGAATAGCAGTAATGTTATTCTGTAAATTCCAGTATGGAACATAATAGAGGAACAGTAGAAAAACATCTTGCAACTGTTGAGGAAGCACGTGCTTATTTTGAATCATTATATAATAATTTGGCAATTGAAGTTGATAAAGTCAACTCTGTCAATCGCAAAATGAAAGAAACTAATGCTGAATTGACCATTACTAGATATAAAAATCAAGAAAAGTGTTTTGAAATCAATAAAAAAGAATATGATAAACTTGAAAGGTGTTATCAAAAGTCTGTTTATCAAGAGAAATGTCTTACTAAAAAGATAAATGCACTTCACTTAAGTTCTGCTAAAATGATAACGACTTTTACTGAGGAAATTACAAATTTAAATAACCAGCTTTCAAAAAAAGTCAACTGTTTCCTTTCTTCATGAAGAAAAGAAAAAGTTGAAGCCTGATTTCAAAATACGTGAAGAAGAGCTTCTTGATAAAAAAATTTAATTTGAGAATAAGATAAATGAATTAGATAATATTTTGGTTAAAACGGGTCAATCGATTCAAACGATGGGACATGCTTTCACTTAATCCAGACTCGTTTTACCACACCGAACAAAAAATAGCTTTGGGTTATCAAAAATCCTTTTTATCTCAAGCAAGCTCGGCAGAAACAACAGAGTTTGTATAATGGCAAAGTTTTATTAGAAAAGCATGATCCTCCTGCTGTGTATGATTTAGAGGAGACACTGCAACTTGCTCAAGAGAGTCGCTTAAAAATGAAACAATTGAACAAAGAAATAAAACCGGCAAATTATGCAAAGATTAATCATCTTTCAGAAGTTTATGTTTCTCAAAAGGCCAAGTCACGTGAAGAGTTGTATTTTTCAAATACTTCAAAAATGGCCAGTGTTTCAAAATCAATTTCAATACCAAATGAAGAGTTTTCGGATGATACTTCTCCAAGTGTTTGATGACATCAAATAACGTCTATTTTATAGCATCATTTATCCCATGTAATTGACCCATTTTGTATGATTATTGCAAAGAATTGTTTCTTAATCGTTTGTATTTGAGAATTACAGTAATTATGGAGTATTGGTGAAACTTGACTAAAAGGCGCGCATTCTGGATCTTAAACGAAGTTATTTTGAAAGATTACTGTTCTGACAACCAATACGCCGTATCCATCAAGGAAGATACGGCGTATTCGTGCCTGCACTCACCAAAGACCACGAAGGAAACATGATCAATACGCCGTATCCAGAGAAGACCAATACGCTGTATTGGAGATATAGTATGTGAATATTCTGGAAGATATTAAACGTGGTCCCTACTCTAAGAAACTCCTGATACGCAGTATCGAACCCATTCGATACGCCGTATCGCACCGACTTCAGACCCTATAAATAGAAAACTCAAAAACGCGTTTTAAGTGCGCTAAATCATATTCTCGATACCTAAACCACAAAAGTCGATTTTCAAAGGAGAAAAAGAGCAGAAGAGGTCTTGCAACGCATTCCAATCCATAAGAGACAACGTGTAATTTCTATTACTTTGTAATCGTTCAGTTTTTGGTATCATTCGTTAACTCGGTTAGTTTATCTTGGCTAGACCATTACTCTTGTATTAATTATGATGTTTGAGGCTAATACTTTCTGGTGTTAGCCATTGTTTATATCTCGATTGCTTAATTTATCGTTGTATGCTTGTTTATGTTTATCAATTTATACTTGTTTATGTGCTTTAATATGCGACCTATCATTAAACTGGATCTAGTGATACGGAGCAAGTAATCTAGATGATGGGATAGCTCTCTGATATGTGAGAAATCACATATTCATTTTGTACCAAAAATGACCCTAAAAAGATAAAAAAAAGGACATATTATGCTTGTATATTGTGTATTTTGTCTTTTGTGATGTGTAGGTGCGGATATTTCAAATATCATATGAAGAAGGCCAAAACCGGACAAAAACGAACACGAAAATGGAAAGAGTACACAAGAGCCGGGTGTTTATCAAGCCTAAGTCAACAAAAGTCAACCATGGTCAACCTTGGTCAACTTATATGAAGACAAACCCTTGAAATTACCAAAAGGACCTTTATTGTTAAATCATTTCACCAAAATTCCCAAAACCGATAACACCGTTATTCCTTTGTTAGTCTAAGGGACTAACGGTCGTTAAATGGTTTACAAACCTTAGCCCTAAACCTTTAACCGAGCCCATTAACAAAACCAAACCCAATTCCTTTTATAATAAAACCGAGCCCAAGTCAACATTACTCGGTCAAACGAAACAAAGAAAAGAAAAGGGCGGGAAAAATTGTTTACTATTCACCCATCGTTCCCAAATTTTACCCTGCATCCAATTAACCACACTTAAATGAAATTAACCTTTCTAGAAGGACGATGACGCATGCAATGACGCCTTTGGGAGCCACGCTGGCAATCCCAAGGCCAATCATTGGCTAATCATGCGTGGAGGACTATCAACGGATGAGATCAAATGATTAGAAGGCAATTATGGATTAAGGGCCAGGATCAGAAGTTAAGGGAGCGTCCAAGGGGCTAGAACCTTCTTCTCTTGCCTATAAAAGGAAGCCTCATCTCACACACAGAAGGGGAGGATCTAGTGTAGAAATTAATATAGTTTAGCTTATTAGTCAATCTAGCTTATTGTACTCGTTTTTAGTGTAATGTTTTTAAATTTGATGTAATTTTTCTTTAAAGCTTGTAATCAGTTTATTATATCAATAAAAGTTTAGTTTTAATATTGTTCAAGTTTTATTCATGAGTTACCTTTTTACACTATGATTTGATTAAGCTCTTAAATACCCAAATAATCTCAATAAGCTGTCATAATAACTAAAAAGCTAGTTAAATACTCAGTTAAGCTCTCAAAGCTTAACTGAGCTTATTGTTACTCAAATTCACTCCAAATATACCTCAGCTTATTTTTGGAAGGGAAGCCAGATTTGGAAGGGCTTCCATGACCATACTAGCTTATCTCTGATAAGCTAGAGCTTTGTAAGATAAGCTCTAAGAGCAGCTATAAGCCTTGTTTGAGCAAAGGCTTTTGTAAGTCCTCATTTTACCTTTTATAGCTTAAATTTGCACTTTAGCTTAATTCTGCTTAATGTTTGCTTATTTTTGCTTAGAATAGCTTATTACTGCTTAATATTGTTATTTGATGTTTAACATGTTTCTTTGTTAGTTAAAATCTTAGTTTATAAGTATTTGATAAAAAATAGTGAAAAATACAAAAATAAATTGCTTAATCTAGTAGCTTATTATTTCTGCTTATTTGCTTGTTGAAATATACTTAATAAGTCTTCAATAAGCTGACTACTATCTGGTATTACTATTTTAAGCCTTGAATCTAAGTTTTATAAGTTAAATATGATTTTTAGTATTTTAAAGGGGTGTTTGGCTCAAGACAGCACTAACTTAAGTTAATGCTATCAAGAGTTATTTGGTCCTTTAAATTGATCTTAAATTTCATATTAAGGTTTATGAAGTTAAGTTTTAAGGTTTTTATTAGGATATATCAGCTTTTGAATAGTTTGTGTGTTGTTTGCTTTAATCCGAGGTAATGAGCTCAGATTCATAACTCTTTGTGCTTATATTAGTTTTAGCTGCATTTGTTAATCATTTTGTTCTTGTTTAAGTTGTTTAAAAGGTGCTAAAAACAAGTCTTTAGGTTTGCATTATTTGGTTTTGAGTTTTGGTCAATTGCATCAGCAAGCTAAGCTGTCTAAAAAGCCTTTTTCATTCTAAAATTTGAAGTAGCTTTAGTTAGATTTAGCTTTTGAAATTGAGTACACAGCTAGTTCATAGGTTAATCTAAATCTGTTAGAGCTTATTTCAAGTAGATTAGCTTATTTCATTATTTGTTTTTAGTCTGCTAATTAGTACTGTCTTTTCATAAAAAACCAAAAGTAAAGTAAACTGCATGTGCAACTTTTTCAAGTAGATTTTTCATAGCTTATTTGAATTTCAAAATACTTTTTAATTGTTGTTTTAAATAGTTTTAAGCATGATCTTTTAAGTTTTGTATGTCTTAAAGCCTTAAGGATCTGTTTATGTGCTTAAAAATAAGCCCAAAAGTGGCTGTTTGGACTGTTTGTAAACTATTTTTGCCCCAAAGAGCTTATTAGCTTTTGTCAGCTTTTGGCTTAGTGATTTTGCTTAATTTGTGTTCAAACTTGCTTTTTCGGTTAGATTTAAGGTGTTAGAAGCTTAATTTGCTCAGGCTTGAGCTTATTCTAGCTTTTTAGTTTTCTTAAGTTTTTTGAAAAAAGCCATAAATCCTTTAAGTGATATCTGTCTGATTGATAAGCTGTTTTCTAGCTTATTTGTGAATTTGAAAAAAGATTTCTTCACAAAAAGTGTTAATTTTCAGCTGTTTTACAAGTTTGTTTCAAAAAGTTTTCAAAAAAAAGGGGGAACAAGGGAAGTCAAGGGTGAGCAAGGCTCGAACCCTTGACCTCAACCTCATTCAACCCTCTTAAACGCACACCTCTCTACCACTGCGCCCTTGGGACTTTTACGTCCTAAGGTGCAAACACAATTTACTTAACACATTTTTGGCCCTTTTTCCATAAAAGCACTTCGAGTGCTTAATCTGGTTTTTCTGGCTTATTTAGTTAAGCTACTTTTGAGTTTTTAATTTTCTTACAAACTTTTCATCATCAGCAACTTTTAGTAATTTTCTAGGATTTTTATTTCAAACTTTAATATTTTTCTTGCATTTTATTAGATTAAAAACTTTAAAAAATCATAAAAAATAGAAAAATAATCAAAAAATAAAATTCTTTTTCTGAAAATTTTCTTTAATTATTTAGTAGGTTTAGAAATCAAATTTGCGTTCGTAGGTCTTAAATTTGATATATTTGCTTGTTTGTTGCGTTTTCTTTAATTCACATTAACGTTTTTAAGTTTTAATTGTTTAATTGATTAGTCGTTTACTTTCTTTTGTTTGTTTTATGTGTTTTTAATTGTAGAAATAGAAAACCAATTCAAATACTTTTAAACCATTCAAATCATTGTCCAAATAATAACGGGGTTTCAATTCATAATTCTTGGGGTATAAACGACCCGGTGAACACTTACCGGTTAACGTACGATATTTTGTGTAGAGTTTGCTTTTAATCTTTGTCCTCAAGGATTATTAGTGAATTTCTTATACTTTCATATTATACGTATATATAATAAAGCAAAAAATTTCCCCGTATAATTGTGATAATAGTAAAATAGGTTGATGAAAATTCTTGAGTTGTTATAGGACCGTATCAAAATTTTGGCGCCGCTACCATGGAATTGTGTTAAGATTCTCTTGTTTGAATTTGTCGATCGTGATTTGGAGAACCTTTCGTCTTCGAAAGTTACGTCTTTTGAAAAAATCAAAAATGTTAAAAATAAAAAAATAATAAAAAAAAGTAAGAAAAAATATTTTTTTATTTTTATTTTTACTATATGTAGAAGATTAATAAATAAATAAAATACAAAAATATTTGCTATTATGGATTTTTCGATCTTTATTGTAAAAACTAAAATACACAAAGCAATTTAATTCTCTTACTAGAGAATTTGTGAATATCCCTTAATAAGTTCCCAATCCAAATATTAACCGTCTTGTGTCACTTACGAAAAAGGTGCACCTCTTTTGTGAAATAAGCTATTAGGAGGGTTGTTCCAAGGAACTACAACCCGAAGGGACAAACATTTTTAAGGCGATTCGCTCCCACTACGTCCCCCGCTTGCTTGCAAGTTTCACTTAAGGGAGTTACCCTATGTTTGTTGATTATTCGGTGAAACAAAAATAATTTTTGTGTATATATTTTCTCTCCTCGTTTGTTTTATCGGTTTTATTTTTATAGTGCATACGCACTAGAAATTCCTATTTTTCAAATAATTCATCCGTAACCATTCCGAGACGTCAAAATAGACGACGTGCTCCAAACGTAGTCGAACCCGAGCTTCGTACTATCATTGAAGTTGCACCAATGGCGGAAAATCGAACAACAGAAGAGCTACTCCAAGCACCCACGGAAGGGTATGGAGAAGCTATCGTCATACCAGAAATTAATGCGGACCATTTAGAAATTAAGACGAATTTGCTACAATTGGTTCAAGCTAACTCATTTCGTGGTTTTGAAAAGGAAATCCCCATACTCATATTAACAATTTCAAAAGGATTACCTCTACTTTGAAATTTAGGGATGTGCCGAATGATGTGATTAAACTCATGATGTTTCCATATTCACTCGAGGGGGCCGCTAGAGTTTGGTACGATAAAGAACCTCCTAATTCTATCTTTACTTGGGACGATCTCGTAAACAAATTCGTGAACCAATTTTTTCCTCCCTCGAAGACCACCCACCTCAAGAATGAAATATCTCGATTTACCCAAAAATTCGAGGAGACATTTAGTGAAGCATGGGAACGATTTAAGGAAATGCTTAGAGCATGTCCCCATCACGGATTTATGGAGTTAACTCAAATTGATACTTTATATAATGGCTTAAATGAGAATGATCAAGACTCTTTAAATGTCGCGGCGGGTGGAAATCTTTTAAGTAAGACTACTAGAGAAGCCTTGAACATAATTGAGAATAAGTCAAAAGTTTGTTATTCACGAAACAAACTGAATGTTTCTTGGATGAATACGAATTCTAGGGAAAGTTCTAGTAAGACGGATGATAGAATTGATAAGCTTACAGACCAAATTTTGACCTTAGTTGAGATTGTTACTAAGAAAGTTGTCACTCTCGCTACGGTTAAAGCGGTTGAGGAATCTTGTGTTATTTGTGGTAATGCCCATGCTTACTATAATTGTACTGCTACCGATAGCAATCAATCTAGTGTTTGTGTGGCAACAGGTACCTACAATCAAGTAGCCCCTCCAAACCGTGCTAGCAACCAAATGGCACCACCCGGTTTTGCTCCGATGCAAAACAGTCAAAATAGGTAAAATAAAAAGCAAGGTCAAGGAAATAATTTTAATCGGGGGAATAATTTTCATAGAAATCAAGGTTTTCAAGCTCCAATTAATCATGCTCTAAAATTTTAAAATCAAGGATTTCAAAACCAACCTTTTCAAGCTCCTAATAATCAAGTTCAACAAGGATTTCCAAATGAGTTTTCAAATTATATGAAATCTAATGACCAAATGATGAGAAATATGCAAAATCAAATTAACTCGTTGAAAGGAAAATTTAAGCATGAAATTCAAAATACAATGAAGACTCAAGAAACCGTCTTGATGAATCAATAAAATGCTTTTCAAAATAATTTGCAGAATATGTTAAGTGGGTTTTTCCAAAACCAAGCCTCAACTTCGGGTACTCTTTCGAGTAATACTATTCCTAACCCGAAGGGTGAGATGAAAGCAATCACTACTCGAAGTGGTGTTGCTTATGAGGGACCCTCGATTCCTACTAATCCTTCTCCCAAAAAGGTAGTGGAACGAGAAACCGAGGAGACAACGGATAAGGAGCAAACTAATTTCCAAGGAAGTATCGCTCACATCCAACCTCTGGTTATTCCCATTCCGGAACTCGATGTTCCGAAGACTTTACCTAAGCCTAATATTCCATATCCTTCTAGACTTAATGATCAAAAGCTCCATGAAAAAGCTACGAATCAAATGGAGAAGTTCTTTCAAATCTTTCAAGATTTTCACTTCGACATTAGCTTCGCGAATGCTTTACTTTTGATGCCAAAATTTTCCTCTACGATTAAAAGTTTGCTCACGAATAAGGATAAGTTGTTTGAATTATCTAAGATATCGTTGAATGAGAATTTTTCGTCAATGCTCCTTAGAAAGCTTCTCGAAAAGCTTGGCGATCCCGGCAAGTTTCTTATACCATGTGATTTCCTGGGAATGGATGTATGTCACGCCTTGGTCGATCTTGGCGCTAGCATAAATCTTATGCCTCTTTCCATATGGGAAAAGCTTTCCCTACCCGAACTTACCCCCACTCGGATAACTCTCGAGCTAGCGGATCGATCCATTACTCGTCCTAAAGGAGTCGCCGAAGACGTCTTCGTCAAAGTGGGGAAGTTTCATTTTCCTACTGACTTTGTTGTTGTTGATTTTGATGCCGATTCTCGGGTTCCCCTCATTCTCAGGAGATCCTTCTTGAGGACCGGTCGTGCTTTAATTGATGTTTATGGAGAAGAAATAACCATTCGGGTTAATGACGAAGCCGTAACTTTTAATCTTAATCAAACTACGAGATACTCCTCTACATATGATGATATGTCGGTAAACCGAATAGACGTCATTGACGTTGCTTATGAGGAGTATGCTCAAGAAGTGCTTGGTTTTTCTAATAAATCTATAGGTGCCAATCCCATCCCGACTTTTGAGCCTATTATTTCTGACTCTTCTCCTTCCCTCACTTCGTTCGAGGGAAGTGACTTCATTTTGGAAGAGATCGAGGCTTATCTCAAATATGATTCAATTTCACCGAAAATTAATCATGCCGATTTTGATCCGGAGGGAGATATTTGCTTGATTGAAAGATTGTTGAATAATGACCCGTTTTAACTCCCTCCGATGGACCTAAAGCAAGTATAAGTGACCAAGGCAAAATCTTCAATTGAAGAGCCTCCGGAATTAGAGTTAAAAGATTTACCATCTCATTTGGAATATGCTTACTTAGAAGGAATCGATACGTTACCCGTGATTCTTGCAAAAGGTTTAAAAGATGATGAAAAAGAAGCCCTCTTAAAGGTGCTTAAATAACATAAACGGGTCATTGCTTGGAAAATCACCGACATCAAGGGTATTGACCCTCGGTTTTGCACTCACAAAATCTTGATGGAGGAAGATTATAAACCCGCGGTACAAAGTCAAAGACGGGTTAACCCAAAAATTTATGAGGTAATCAAAAAGGAAGTTATCAAACTCCTTGATGCCGGAATGATTTACCCGATCTCTGATAGTCCGTGGGTAAGCCCCATTCATTGTGTACCCAAGAAAGGTGGTATAACCGTAGTTGCTAATGAAGATAATGAATTGATTCCAACACGATTAGTTACCGGGTGGAGAGTTTGTATTGACTATAGGAAATTAAATGAAGCTACTCGTAAAGATCATTTTCCGTTGCCATTTATGGACCAAATGTTAGAAAGATTAGCCGGAAATGAGTTTTATTGTTTTCTAGATGGATTTTCGGGTTATTTTCAAATCCCAATAGATTCCCAAGACCAAGAGAAAACCACTTTCACATGCCCTTATGGAACTTTCGCTTACCGTCGCATGCCCTTTGGCTTGTGTAATGCTCCTGGTACTTTCCAAAGGTGTATGATGGCCATATTCCATGATATGATCGAAAAGACTATGGAAGTTTTCATGGATGATTTCTCGGTTTTTGGGGATAGTTTTGCTTCTTGCCTCTCCAATTTAGACAAAATGCTAAAAAGGTGTGAAGACACGAATTTAGTTCTAAATTGGGAGAAGTGCCATTTTATGTGTAAAGAAGGAATTGTGTTAGGTCATAAGATATCAAAGTCCGGGATTGAGGTCGATCGAGCTAAAGTCGATGTTATCGCTAAGCTACCTCATCTGACCATCGTAAAAGGTGTTAGGAGTTTCGTAGGTCATGCCAGTTTTTACCGACGATTTATTCAAGACTTTTCTAAGATTGCTAGACCTATGACTCACCTTCTTGAGAAATATGCACCGTTTGTGTTTTCTCAAGATTGTATTAATGCTTTTGAGACTCTTAAAAAGAAGCTTACCGAAGCTCCGATCTTAGTTATCCCCGATTGGAACCTACCTTTCGAACTTATGTGTGATGCTAGTGATTTTGCGATTGGTGTGGTTTTGGGACAACAAAAGACGAAGCATTTTTAGCCTATACATTATGCTAGTAAGACAATGACCGAAGCTCAAATTCATTACACTACGACGAAAAAAGAAATGCTTGCCGTAGTTTATGCTTTTGAAAAGTTTCGGCCATATCTTGTCTTATCCAAAAGTATAGTGTATACGGGTATAGTGTATACGGATCACTCAGCTCTTAAATACCTTCTTAGTAAACAAGATACTAAGCCGAGATTGCTTCGGTGGGTTCTCCTCCTACAAGAATTTGATATCATCATCCGTGATAAAAAAAGGAACGGAGAATCTCGCGGCCGATCATTTATCTAGACTTAAGAATCCTCATAAGGATGTGTTAAAAAATAAAGACATAAATGAAAATTTTCCTTTAGAAACACTTGGAGTTATATCTAGTGGAAGTATCCCATGGTTTGCCGATATTGCAAATTTCCATGCGCGGAATTTTATCGTGAAAGGGATGTCGTCCCAACAAAAGAATAAATTCTTTAAGGACGTTAAACATTACTTTTGGGACGATCCCTACTTATTTCGGATTTGTGCGGATCAAATCATTCGACGGTGTGTGCATGGCCAAGAAGCTATTGATATCCTCAAAGCTTGTCATGAGGGACCCACTAGGGGCCATCATGGTGCCAATCTCACCGCTAAGAAAGTATTTGATGCCGGTTTCTTTTGGCCGACCATATATCGAGATGCCCATACTATGATCAAATCTTGTGATACGTGTCAACGTTAAGGCAAAATTTCACAAAGGGATGAGATGCCTCAAAACGCTATTCAAGTTTGTGAAATCTTTGATATATGGGGTATCGATTTTATGGGTCCATTCCCGTCTTCACGAGGGAATAAGTACATTCTTGTAGCCGTTGACTACTTATCAAAGTGGGTAGAAGCGAAGGCGCTCCCCACTAATGATGCTCGAGTTGTAGTAAAATTCTTGAAATCTCTTTTTGGCCGATTTGGAACTCATAGAGCTATTATAAGCGATCGTGGGACCTATTTTTGTAATGATAAATTTGCTAAAGTAATGTCTAAGTATGGGGTCACTCATCGTCTTGCTACCGCTTATCATCCACAAACGAGTGGACAAGTGGAGGTTTCCAATCGTGGCTTGAAACGAATTCTTGAGAGGACGGTTGGTGAAAACCGTGCCTCATGGTCCGATAAGCTAGATGACGCTCTATGGGCATTCCGTACCGCTTTCAAGACACCAATTGGTTGTACTCCTTATAAGCTCGTATACGAAAAGTCTTGTCATTTACCTATCGAGTTAGAGCATAAGGCATATTGGGCCTTGAAACATGCTAATTTTGATCTTAAAACCGCGGGTGATCACCGAAAGCTTCAACTTAATGAACTTAATGAGCTTCATGATCAAGCATACGAGAATTCTTTGATATATAAAGAGAGGACGAAGAAGCTTCACGACTCTAAGATCAAAAACCGCATTTTCAATGTTGGTGATCGAGTTTTACTCTTCAACTCTCGTCTAAATATATTCTTGGGAAAGCTTAAAACCCGTTGGTCAGGACCTTTCACCATCACCCAAGTTTTTCCATATGGAACCATCGAGTTATCTCAACCCAATGGTCCAAACTTTAAGGTGATTGGTCATCGTGTGAAGCATTACTTTGGAGGGTACATACCATCGAAGGTTGTCCCGGATCTCCAAACCATCCCCATGGACAACTAAATGCGGGGATCGAGTCAAGCTATGTGACTCGGTTACCAAAAACAAAGCGCTTCGTGGGAGGCACCCCATGCTTATCCATCTTTCTTCTTTCTTATTTCTAATGTGATGTGAGGAGGCTCGTACTCTTCCGATTCTTGTTGTTTGTGCTTGTGATTGTTTGTAGGATTGACCCATAATTTTTTTAAAGACTCTCGTGTTCGGTGTTTTGTCCCGGTCCACTCGAGCTTCCTAGCCTTTGCTTGCCATTAGTTTGGGGAAATCCGATATCCTAGATTATTATCGACTAACATCTATCTTTTAGCATACTTTATAAACGGCTTAAGATTTTTGTGATACTTTCTCCATGCTCGGATTATGCATTCGACTCTTTGAATCTTAGTATGGGGTTATAAGCCTTAGACTAAGAAACATTGAGGACAATGTTTAGTTTTAGTATGGGGTGGTATATCTTCGATATGATCTTACCTACCTTTTGCCCGTTGTTCTCACGTACCCCGTTTTCCCGAAAAAAATTTAAAATTTTATATATGTAAAAAAATTTTAAAATTTCAATTTCTTAAAAAAAATTAGAAAATGATGCAAAATAAAAAATAGTTGATAGAAATAATAAGTGTTTTGACACGAATGTAGGCTTTCCGTTGGTGAGAACAAAAGTAAATTTTGACCCGACCGATTTTATATCTTAGCTTTCTCCTTAACTTTAAATAGATTAAAATTTGCTAATCTTTTATACAAGGAGCTATAAAAAGCAAGTCTAGCTTGAAAAAGTCAAGATTTTGCAAGTTCTCATAATTGATTTTAAATATGCAAAGATCGATTTATTAGGCTAAGCATTCACTAGTGTCTTTCTTAGAAATTTTAAATTGTGAAGAACAAGAGATGATAGAGTAAAATATAAGTTTTGATGTTAAACATGGAATAGTTGGATTTCTTTAAAGCTCATAAGTGTTAATTGTAGCTTTTTCTCCCATTAGCTTGTTTCACCTTTATATATAAGTGTTTAATAAATAGAGTTGTGCGGTTTTTTTGGTTAATAATTAGTTCATAGAAGTTTCTTTAGTTCTTGTGATTATAGCATAAGTTACATCAGAATATTAATTGGAATACTATATGATCACATGAACTAAATATTTTGCTTTGTATCCTTAAAGGAGTCTTGGGTATATGTGGTAAGTAAAATTATAAGTGAATTATTCGCCTTATCATTTCCTTAAAGAGCCTAGGGAATATGGGATGGATACTGGTTGCTTAATTTTTGTCTCGTTTGTTACTTTAAGAGCCTTAGGGTATATGGTGCAAATAAGATTGTTCCATTTATGTCTTAAAGAGCCTTAGGGTATATGACATGAATGGAACCTAAGTAGCCCTAATAAAAGCCAAATTTTGGTCGCCTCGATGTGGACTTAATTTTGATGACATTTGATCTTTTGAAAAGGGCTAGGAACTAATTATTGCGTTTTTAACCGTTACGCTTTATTTTTGGAATTAATAAGTATCGAAATAAAGTCTTAAAGAGCCTTCGGGTATATGACTTAAATAAAATCTTGAGATACAAAATTAGGAATAAGGGAGGAGAAGTAATACACAATTAGCTTTTATGAGTAGTGTTAGCATCATAACTTGTATTTTACAATGATCTTGTTTTTAAGCTTGGCTTGGAGAAGTGAAAGTCGGGGACGATAAATTTATCCATTTGGACACTTTTTGTGCTTTTTGTTCCGTGATCCTAAAAGTTATCAATGAATAATGAAAGCAATACATTATGTCACACATGAATAAGTTGTAAGTTGGAAATTATGAAAATCATAAAAATGGAAAAATATTGAAAAATGGGAAAACGGGGTGTTTTAAAACTTGTGATTTCTTAACTTTCCCCACAAAAGACTTTGCTACTTTTCAAAGGATTAGTTTGGGGAGGTTTTGGAATATTTGGTTTTATGGCATATAACATTGCGTGAGGACACGGCAATCACTTAGTTTCGGGAATTTTGATATGTGAGAAATCACATATCCGTTTTGTACTAAAAATGACCCTAAAAAGATAAAAAAAAAATTGACATATTATGCTTGTATATTGTGTGTTTTGTATTTTGTGATGTGTAGGTACGGATATTTCAAATATCACATGAAGAAAGCCAAAACCGGACAAAAATGAACACGAGAACGGAAAGAGTACACAAGAGCCGGGTGTTTATCAACAAAGGTCAATAAAAGTCAACCTCGGTCAACTCATGTGAATACAAACCCTTGTAATTACCAAAAGGGTCCTTGTTTGATTAAGTCATTTCACAAAAAGTCCCAAAACCAATTACACCGTTAGTCCTTTATTACTAATGGACTAACGGTCGTTAAGTAAAAAAAATAATAAACAAGCCCATTCCAAGATTAGCCTAAAAAGCCCAAAGTACAAAAGAATGGCCCAACCCTTTTAGCCCCGTCTAATTCAAATGTTATAAACCGGGTCAAAACGAAATTACTATACATCTCTCCCAACATTTCCCTCCCATTTTCACTTCGCACCACACAGAGTAAATATCCAAAGTACAATTAATCCCGTCCTTCTAGAAGCTCAGTCTGACATGTCTGACTAATAATTGACACGTTGGTGATCCTAACAAATACGATTGGAGGATGTGACGTGCACTCAATTCAATGAACGTGATCATTGGATTCAAAGTTGGTTATGAATGGATGGCTGAGATTAAAGAAGGGAGGAGCGTCTAAGGGGCTAGAACCTTCCCCTCTTGCCTATAAAAGGAAGCCTCACCTCACACTCATAGGGGATCATCTAGTGTAGAAAAGTAGATTTAGTATAATTTTAGCTTATTAATCATTTTTTTAGCTTATTGTTTTCAAATCAATGTAACTTTCTTTTCATTAGCTTGTACTCAGTTTATTCAATCAATAAAAGTTTGTTTTCATATTGTTTAATTTGCAATTCATGTTTTTACTTTACTTAACTATGGTTTGATTAAGCTCTTTTATACTCAAATAAGTTCAATAAGCTGCCATTAATAACTATGGTTTGATTAAGCTCAATAATCTGAGGTCACTATCTGGTATTATAGATCTAAGCCTTAACTCTCAATTTTATATGCTGAATATGAGTTTAAGATTTTTAAAAGGGTGTTTGGCTAAAGACAGTACTAACTTGAGTTAGTACTGTCAAGATCCATTTGGTTCTTTAAATTAATTTTAAATCTCAAATCTAAATGTATAAAACAATGATTTAAGGAATTTGTTAGCCTTAATCAAGTTGTTATAGGTTTGTGAGTTGGTTGTATGAATCTGAGTTTAAGATTTTTAAAGGAGTGTTTGGCTAAAGACAGTACTAACTTGAGTTAGTACTGTCAAGAGCCATTTGTTACTCAAAATCCACTCCCAAATGTACCTCAGCTTATTTGGAAGGGAAGCCAGTTGTGGAAGGGCTTCCAAGACCTTACTAGCTTAACTCTGATAAGCTAAAGCTTTGTAGAGTAGCTCTTTGAGCATTTGTAGCCTTGTTTGTGCAAAGGCTTATGTAAGTTTTCATTTTACATTTTATAGCTTAAATTTGCACTTTAGCTTAATATTGCTTATAGTCTGCTTATTGCTTTTTAGATTAGCTTATCATTGTTTATTTTAGTTGTTTGATGCTTAATAAGTTCAGTTGCTAGTATAAATTTCATTTTACATATCTTTGATATAAAACAGTTATAAAAACCATAAATAATAGCATTAGCTTGTAGCTTATAGTTTCTGCTTATTTGATTGATGAATATTTCATTAGGTCTGTTATAGCTTGTCACTATCTGGTATTATAGATCTAAGCCTTAACTCTCAATTTTATATGCTGAGGGGTGTTTTGTTAAAGACAGTACTAACTTGAGTTAGTACTGTTAAGAGCCATTTGGTTCTTTAAATCAATTTTAAATCTCAAATTTAAGTGTATATTAAGGAATTTGTTAGCCTTAATCAAGTTGTTATAGGTTTGTGAGTTGGTTGTATGAATCTGAGGTCAATAGCTCAGATTTATAAGCAATTGGTGCTTAAATTCTTTGCTAGCTGCTTTTGTTGCTCAAATTACTCTTGTTTTGGTCTTTAAAGAGTGTTGAAACCAAACCATTAAGGTCTGCACTTGTTGATTTAAGATTTGGTTCATTAGGGTCAAGTGCATCAGCAAGCAAAACAGCACTTTAGTCTATTTTCAAGCTTAAAATTTAGTTAGTAAAAGTAGGAATTAGCTTTTAAAATTTAGTATACAAGTAGTTCATAGATCAATCAAGATAGATTAGGGCTTATTTTGTTCTTAAAAGTAATTAATACTTTTATAAAAATAATTTTATAAAAAGTTACTGTTCATCAGTGACTTTATTTTTGGAAAAACATCATAAATAAATAGAACTTTTAAATATGAAGACGTACCCGAAAGAATCGCTAAAAACGGAGTTAAAACGAATAAGTTACGACATTTACGATAACTAAATCTATAAAAATAAATATATAACTGTTATGAATAGTAAAATCACTATTCATCAGACAAACTCAAATTTTGAAAATGTTATATTTTGATAACTCGTCTTAATACGAAGGCGTGGACGTAAGAAACGAAAGAAACGGACTAAAAACGAGAAAGTTACGCCAGTTTTACTAAAGTATACTTATAAACGTTTTTACTTTATAAATATGATTTCACTAAAACGATTAGATGGTGATGTAGCTATATAGAATTATATGTGGTATTAGTTAATCAAAGTACTATATTACTAGGGAGTTTCATAATGAGGCCTCTTCGGGGTGGTGTATCGACGAGTTGTTGGATTTACGATTTAAAGTGTCCTAGCTCCTCATACGTCACTACATGACCTATTAATTATGATAGCCTTATGATGAGCTATACGACCTATAAATAATCAAAGTGTTTAGTACTTATACGACCTATATTGGATTAGGTTGCCTTCGGATTCCTTCGTGACGCATTTTTCTATTGTGAATACTTGTTGATTACCATTCACTCGAGGTGAGTTCATAGCCCCCTTTTTACTACGTGATTGTTTTACAAAATCTACGGGGTGAATTACATTGCTTGTTTTACTATTGGACACAAGTGTTTTTCTAAGTGTTTTCAAAGTGTTTACAAAGTGTATGCTATCCAGATTACTGCCTGAATATTATTGCTAAGTTACCTTATTGCCGTGAAGTCCCTATTTATCATGAACCGTTAATTGCTATTGTAGTAAGCGCGAGTGTTGTGGATATATCTATCGGGACTGACAATCCCCACCTTTCCTTGGGTCACTAGTTTGATCAAGATGCATTTAACATTGAGAGGTGTTAGGTTGTTGGCAAGCATCCTATATTCTGATTGGGGCACAAATCTAGTTAAGGCTTCGGGGTCATGAGCTTAGTGCAATAATAAACATTTTGGACTACTGAATGTGTTTCAGAGTCTACTATTACTTCGATCTTGTGGTCCACCCTTTTTACCGATAAACCTATGATTTCACTCAACCTTTGTGTTGACTTTTTTTTTGGGTAAAAGGGTTTTTCACCCCGGTAAAATATATTACTCCAAAAAACAGTTAAGTACAAAAGATGTAAGTGAAATCCTACATCAAGCCCGTTACATAGGCAACAACCCAGCATAACACTATGCTAAAACCAGAAACCCTACATAAGAGGACACTCCCTCTTATGACTTCTTAAGAAAATATTCTACTTCTTACCACTATACGAATGACGAAAATCATGAAACTCTTTGAGTTTTAGCATGTAATTTCAGGTCCTAGGGTATGAAGATTGGAGGAGAGCCGTGGCGGATATCAATGAAGACGGATTCTGTGTTTTATCTAAAGTCTATGCAACTTTTTATTTTCTTTAAAAACTTAAGTCATCTATTGGTATTATGAATCTTTTGGTATAATTAAAAATGTATGTGAAATGTTTATGACTTATAAAACATATGGGACCTAATGTATAAACTCTGATATTTTGCTATGGCATCGAATGAAATCTTGTCTTAAATGTCCATTTATGGTCGTTTCCTATATCTTGATTGTTGTACTTTGACGTAGCACCCCATTGTTACCATTCCGCTGCTACCTGCTTTTGGGGGTGTTACCGATGGTACCAGAGCCAAGGTTATAGGGAACTGGGTTACTTTCAAAACCTAGTCTATAACCGCAAAGTTTAAAGGTTTTCTTTTCTTTCATTTTTAAATACAGAATTCTTCATCACTATCTGATATCCACGCGCGCGTATTCCCTGATCCTTACTTACTTTTCCGATTGTCATTATTGCATTATATAGAATCTTATATATATAATACTTGGTTTAAATTCGATCTCTTACGTCTATCTTTTGACATATCAATATCTATTCGTATCGGTCAATTATATAAATATTGACCATTCTGATTAATTCATGAGTATTATAGAATTTTTATTTTCTTGGTTAGTACCAACACCATTTTACGTAGTTGCACCTTAGTCTTGTTAAATCACGTGTTCAAAATAGACTTGTTGCCAACCCGGCTAGGAAGTTTTGATGTTATCATTGGAATGGATTGGTTGGCATACCACCGAGCTCTCATCGATTGTTATGAGAAGATTGTCCGTATTCCTCTTCCGAATGGCGAGATTCTTGAAGTTCAAGGCGAGAGGCCGGAAAAGGATCCTGGATCACTTGCATGTATCAAGGCTGATGAGAAAAAGCTTGATGACATACGTGTTGTCCGAGACTTCCCTGAGGTATTTCCAGATGATCTGTTAGGTTTACCTCTTGTGCGAGAGATAGAATTTCGCATTGATCTGATTCCAGGCGCATCGCCAGTTGTTAGATCTCCATACCGGTTAGCCCCTTCAGAAATGTTAGAATTGTCGAACCAGCTTAAAGAACTTCAAGAGAAGGGTTTTATTCGACCAAGTCACTCACCATGGGGAGCACCCGTGCTCTTTGTCAAGAAGAAAGATGGTTCGATGAGAATGTGTATTGACTATAGGGAACTAAACAAGTTGACTATAAAGAACCGTTACCCTCTCCCCAGAATTGACGACTTGTTTGATCAATTACAAGGTGCGTGTTGTTTCTCAAAGATAGATCTTCGCTCAGGATATCATCAGTTGAGAGTCCGAGAGGAAGATATACCGAAGACCGCATTTAGAACACGTTATGGACACTTTGAGTTCACAGTCATGCCATTTGGACTGACAAACGCGCCAGCAATATTTATGGACTTAATGAACCGCGTCTGCAAGCCGTATTTGGACAAATTCGTAATTGTGTTCATTGACGACATCTTAATCTACTCAAAGTCAGAAGAAGAGCATGAAGTCCACCTGAAGACGATTTTAGACTTACTCAAGAAGGAGAAGTTGTACGCCAAATTTTCAAAGTGCGAATTTTGGTTACAAGAAGTACAGTTCCTAGGACATGTGGTCAACCGTGACGGTATCCACGTGGATCCTAGCAAGGTTGAGTCTGTCAAGAACTGGAAGACCCCTGAGTCACCAACAGAAATCCGTTCATTTCTAGGATTGGCAGGATACTACCAAAGGTTTATCGAGAATTTCTCCAAGATCGCCAAGCCTCTCACCTTGTTGACTCAAAAGAATAAGACATATGTGTGGGGAAATGAACAAGATGAAGCTTTCCGCATTCTGAAGGAGAAGCTATGCAATGCTCCTGTGTTAGCACTCCCCGATGGACCAGATGACTTTGTGGTCTATTGTGATGCATCGAAATAAGGTTTTGGGTGCGTGCTGATGCAGCGGGGCAAAGTGATAGCGTAGGCGTCAAGACAGTTAAAGAAGCATGAGAAAAATTATACCACCCATGACCTGGAATTAGGTGCGGTGGTGTTCGCTCTTAAAATCTGGAGACATTATCTTTATGGGACGAAAAGTGTTATCTACACTGACCACAAGAGTCTCCAGTACATATTTGACCAGAAAGATTTGAATATGCGCCAAAGGAGGTGGATCGAACTGCTTAGTGATTATGAATGTGAGATCAAATACCACCCAGGCAAGGCAAATGTGGTGGCAGATGCCTTGAGCAGAAAAGAAAGACTCAAGCCAAGATGAGTACGTGCTATGAGTATTACTATTCCTTCTGGACTTAAGACTAAGATTTTGGAAGCGCAGAGCGAAGCTTCCAAGGATCTCAAAGCCCCAGTTGAATGGCTACGAGGATTAGAAACACACTTTGAGCAACGAGATGATGGCGAAATTTACTTCTTTGATCGTATCTGGATTCCATCGGTTGGTGATGTAAGGAAATTGATCATGGATGAAGTTCATACATCTAGATATTCAGTACATCCGGGTGCAGATAAGATGTACTATGATTTGAGAGACTTGTATTGGTGGCCTGGTATGAGGAGAGACATTGCTGAGTACGTTAGCAGATGTCTTACGTGCTCTAAGATTAAAGCCGAACATCAGAAACCCTCAGGATTTCTTCAGCAACTAGAAATTCCTGAGTGGAAATGGGAAAAGTTAACAATGGACTTTATTACAAAGTTTCCTAAAAGCAGCAGTGGGTATGATACGATTTGGATCATTGTGGATAGACTGACCAAGTCGGCTCACTTCCTACCTATTCGTGAAGACTACAAAACAGAGAAGCTGGCAAAGATTTATGTCAAAGAGATTATAGCGAGACATATCATTTCAGACCGTGATGGTCGATTCACGTCACACTTATGGCAAGCTCTTCAAGAAGCGTTGGGTACAAGACTAGACATGAGTACGGCTTACCACCCTCAGACCGACGGTCAGAGTGAGCGTACTATTCAGACGCTAGAGGATATGCTTCGAGCTTGTGTTATGGATTTTGGTGGCAGTTGGGATACTCATCTTCCATTGATTGAGTTTTCTTATAATAACAGTTACCACACAAGCATTAAGTGTGCACCATTCGAGGCTCTGTACGGGCGGAAATGTAGATCCCCCGTGATATGGACTGAAGTTGGAGAAAGTCAGCTTATTGGACCAGAAATTATGCAAGAAACGACTGAAAAGATTGTTCAAATTAAGGAAAGATTGAAGACGGCTAGGAGTCGCCAGAAAAGCTATGCTGATAAGAGGCGTAAACCTCTTGAATTCCAAGTTGGAGACCGAGTGTTACTTAAGGTATCTCCATGGAAGGGAGTGGTACAATTTGGTAAGAAAGGAAAGCTAGCACCACGATATGTGGGGGTGGGACCATTTGAAATCGTAGAGCGTGTTGGACCGGTGGCTTATCGGCTGAAGTTACCCCAGGAGCTAAGCTGTGTCCACGACACGTTTCATGTGTCGAACCTCAAGAAATGCTTGGCTGAGCCAGATGTTCAGGTGCCTTTGGATGAGATCGAGATTGATGAAAATCTGCGATTTGTCGAAGAGCCTATTGGAGTTCGTAGACGAGATGTGAAAAAGCTAAGCGATGGATGAAATTCCATGGTCAAAGTTCGTTGGAACTCTCGGCAAGGAGCTGAGTATACTTGGGAACGTGAAGACCAATTCCGGAAGAAATATCTGAATCTTTTCTCTGAACCCGTCCCTTCTTCAGGTGTTGCAACCTGAGCCTTGAGGACAAGGCTCTTCTAACCGGAGGAGACTGTAACATTCCGTATTTTCAGGTCATTTACGACGTCATCTATTTTACTAATTATTATTTTTTTCGTACGCGTTTACTTTTAATTCTTATTATATAGTTAAATCGCGTAAGTTAAAAATCAACAATTAGCGTAAGCGGGCACCAAACAAATTAAAGTTTACGTCAAGTAATCATTATATTATTATTACTAAAGTAATAATTTACTTATTATGTTTTATTTTTATCGGTTACGTAAAACGTTACGTTTCGCGATAAATTACGTTTAGGCATACCCGGAACCACCAAAATAAATATACGCTTCAACAAATAACCATTATTATTTCTAATGATCAAAGTTTATAAAACTTTGCCTAAGTATATCATATGTGACGCCCATATACATAAAGGAAATAAACAAGACATACAATTGATACAAGTATACAACTTACATTTACTTACAACTTATTAAATACAAGTATACCTTCAATTCTTTCTTTTATACAAGATAAATGGCAAGTAAATATCTAGTGACATCAATCCTTGAAATCATGGGATAATTCACTCCTTAGGAGACATAGAAACATAAGCCTTTATTAGCTAGCAATGTACACATCTTTAGACTTAGAAATTTAGCTGTGATTTTGACCAAACTTTCCTTAAGACCCTCATTTGTGTTCCTTGACCACTATTGCAATCTTTTGACTAGCTAGATCATATATAATACATGTATATGAGATAAACACATACATACACTTAACACTTGGTGTAAAAGATCAAAACTCTCTCCCTTTTTCTCCTTTGAAGCCCACGGCTCAAAACACTCTTCCCACTCAATCTCATACAAATTTTTCTACCACTTATACAAGCATACACACAACATATCTAAGACCTACTAAGATGGTTTGAAGGTTAGGTTAAGTATTTTCAAGTGTTGAAGCAAAGAAAGTGAAATTAGGGTTTCTTGGGAAATTAAGGTTTCTAATCTTGCAAGCTTGGTTTAAAAATCTAAACAAGGGTTTAGATTATATTTCTCATCATCATTTATCACCTTAAGGTTATCTATAATCCCTCACCTTTTCATTTTCATGATTTTATGAGTATATTAGTTCTATATGGCAAAATCACCATTAGGATGCTTTTAAACATGTAAAATCATTTTTTTGCTTGTGATTATAGAATATCTCTTGATATACTTATTCAGAGAACAAAATGTAAGTCTATTTGCGATTTTTTGAAATATCTATGATGTGTAAGAACCCTCCGGATCATGTCAGATGGTATATGAGGCATTTGTGGCCCCCCAATACACACTACAAGGACTTGACTCCGCCACTGCCCCTCTTGCTTAGCACGCTCCACGCGCAGTCCTAAACCAATCATCGTATCTCGTCTACCAATACCCACACTGTCCTTGCTATACAACCAATACTAATTCAAAAAGATATGAATACACGGCCCGGCAGTTCACCTTGGTCCGAATTTTTGGACATGGATTTTATATTTTATAAAAATAGTTACGTCTCATGACGATTCCAAAATGATAAGAAAACTCGAAAAAAAACCGATATTATTTATAACGAAAAAATATACGACGCATTACAAGTTTACGATAATTTATACTTTTATAAAAAATAATTTTATAAAAAGTTACTGTTACATCATGAACTTTATTTTTGGAAAAAAACATCCATAATATAAATGATTCTAAACTTTTAAATATGAAAACGTACCCAAAAGAATCTGCTAAAAACGGAGTTTAAAACGAATTAGTTACGACATTTTCGATAACTCTAACATCATAAAAATAAATATATAACTGTTATGAATAGTAAAAATCACTATTCACAGACAAACTCAAAATTTTTGAATGAAATTGTTATATTTTGGATAATCGTCTTAATACGAAGGCAGTGGACGTAAGAAACGCAAAGATACCGGACTGATAAAAACGAGAAAGTTACGCCAGTTTTACTAAAGTACACTTATAAACGTTTTTACTTTATAAATATGATTTCACTAAAACGATTAGATGGTGATGTAGCTATATAGAATTATATGTGGTATTAGTTAATCAAAGTACTATATTACTAGGGAGTTTCATAATGAGGCCTCTTCGGGGTGGTGTATCGACGAGTTGTTGGATTTACGATTTAAAGTGTCCTAGCTCCTCATACGTCACTACATGACCTATTAATTATGATAGCCTTATGATGAGCTATACGACCTATAAATAATCAAAGTGTTTAGTACTTATACGACCTATATTGGATTAGGTTGCCTTCGGATTCCTTCGTGACGCATTTTTCTATTGTGAATACTTGTTGATTACCATTCACTCGAGGTTAGTTCATAGCCCCCTTTTTACTACGTGATTGTTTTACGAAATCTACGGGGTGAATTACATTGCTTGTTTTACTATTGGACACGAGTGTTTTTCTAAGTGTTTTCAAAGTGTTTACAAAGTGTATGCTATCCAGATTACTGCCTGAATATTATTGCTAAGTTACCTTATTGCCGTGAAGATATTTATCATGAACCGTTAATTGCTATTGTAGTAAGCGCGAGTGTTGTGGATAGATCTATCGGGACTGACAATCCCCACCTTTCCTTGGGTCACTAGTTTGATCAAGGTGCATTTAACATTGAGAGGTGTTAGGTTGTTGGCAAGCATCCTATAATCTGATTGGGGCACAAATCTAGTTAAGGATTCAGGGTCATGAGCTTAGTGCAATAATAAACGTTTTGGACTACTGAATGTGTTTCAGAGTCTACTATTACTTCAATCTTGTGGTCCACCCTTTTTACCGATAAACCTATGATTTCACTCAACCTTTGTGTTGACTTTTAGCATGTAATTTCAGGTCCTAGGGTATGAAGATTGGAGGGGAGTCGTGGCGGATATCAATGAAGACGGATTCTGTGTTTTATCTAAAGTCTATGCAACTTTTTATTATCTTTAAAAACTTAAGTCATCTTTTGGTATTATGAATCTTTTGGTATAATTAAAAATGTATGTGAAATGTTTATGACTTATAAAACATATGGGACCTAATGTATAAACTCTGATATTTTGCTATGGCATCGAATGAAATCTTGTCTTAAACGTCCATTTATGGTCGTTTCCTATATCTTGATTGTTGTACTTTGACGTAGCACCCCATTGTTACCATTCCGCTGCTACCTGATTTTGGGGGTGTTACATAATTTTAGCTTATTAATCATTTTTTTAGCTTATTGTTTTCAAATCAATGTAACTTTCTTTTCATTAGCTTGTACTCAGTTTATTCAATCAATAAAAGTTTGTTTTCATATTGTTTAATTTGCAATTCATGTTTTTACTTTACTTAACTATGGTTTGATTAAGCTCTTTTATACTCAAATAAGCTCAATAAGCTGCCATTAATACTAATAAGCTAGCCTAATACTTAGTTAAGCTCTCAAAGCTTAACTGAGCTTGTTGTTACTCAAAATCCACTCCCAAATGTACCTCATCTTATTTGGAAGGGAAGCCAGTTGTGGAAGGGCTTCCAAGACCTTACTAGCTTATCTTTGATAAGCTAGAGCTTTGTAGAGCAGCTCATTGAGCATTTGTAGCCTTGTTTGTGCAAAGGCTTATGTAAGTTTTTATTTTACATTTTATAGCTTAAATTTGCACTTTAGCTTAATATTGCCTATAGTCTGCTTATTGCTTTTTAGATTAGCTTATCATTTTTTATTTTAGTTGTTTGATGCTTAATAAGTTCAGTTGCTAGTATAAATTTCATTTTACATATCTTTGATATAAAACAGTTATAAAAACCATAAATATTAGCATTAGCTTGTAGCTTATAGTTTTTGCTTATTTGATTGATGAATATTGTTCATTAGGTCTGTTATAGCTTGTCACTATCTGGTATTATAGATCTAAGCCTTAACTCTCAATTTTATATGCTGAATATGAGTTTAAGATTTTTAAAGGGATGTTTGGCTAAAGACAGTACTAACTTGAGTTAGTACTGTCAAGAGCCATTTAGTTCTTTAAATCAATTTTAAATCTCAAATTTAAGTGTATGAAACAAGAATTTAAGGGATTTGTTAGCCTTAATCAAGTTGTTATAGGTTTGTGAGTTGGTTGTATGAATCTGAGGTCAATAGCTCAGATTCATAAGCAATTGGTGCTTAAATTCTTTGCTAGCTGCTTTTGTTGCTCAAATTACTCTTGTTTTGGTCTTTAAAGAGTGTTGAAACCAAACCATTAAGGTCTGCACTTGTTGATTTAAGATTTGGTTCATTAGGGTCAAGTGCATCAGCAAGCAAAACATCACTTTAGTCTATTTTCAAGCTTAAAATTTAGATAGTAAAAGTAGGAATTAGCTTTTAAAATTTAGTATACAAGTAGTTCATAGATCAATCAAGATAGATTAGGGCTTATTTTGTTCTTAAATGTTTATTTGCTTATCTGTTTTAGGTCTGCAAATTTGTCCTTTGTCTTTTGATAAAAATTGAAAAACCAAAAAAAATATAGTAGCATGCCTGAAGTAGTTTTTTTCAAGTAGCATTTTCTTAGCTTAAATAGATTTCAAAATGCTTTTCAATTGCTGTTTTAGATAGTTTGTAGGATAGGCTTTAAGGTTTTATTAGTCATTAAGCTATAAGGTTCTGTTAACTTGTTTAAAAATAAGCTCAAAGTTGCCTTTTTGTTTGTTTTGGAGACAGTTTTGTGCCAAAGTGCTTAATTGAGTTTCTCAGCTTATGGCTTGTTATTTTTGCTTAATTCTTGTTCTCGTTTTCTTATTAGGTTAGTTGTAGGGTAGTTGTAGCTTATTTTGCTCAGGCTTGAGCTTATTCAAGCTTACTTGTTTTCTTTAGCTTTGTTAAAAAGCTTAAAACCTTAATGTCATGTCTGTCTTTTAAATAAGCTGATTTCTAGCTTATTACTGATTTTCAAAAAAGTTGTCTTCACAAAAGTTGCTTATTTTAAGCTGTTTTATAACTTTGTTTAAAAAGTTTTTCAAAAATAAAAAAAATAATAAAAAAGAAGCCATGGGGATCGAACCCATGACCTCCCCTTCCACACCTAACGTCTCAACAACACACACACAAACCATCTCGCCCTTGGGACTTTTTCATCATAGGATTGCATAGTTTAATTAATAAAGTCATTTTCTAGTTTTGCTTATAATTGTTTATCTGCTTATTTCGTGCTTATTTGTTCAGCCAAATATTGAGTTTGTATTTTTCTTAGATTCTGTGTAGTTAGAAGTACTTTTCATAATTTTTCTAGAATTTTTTAGGATAAGTTTACTATTTTTAATTAATTTTCTAGAATAAAATCATTTTAAATTCATAATAAATAAAATAAAAAGTAAAAAAATAAATTTCTTTTTCTAAAAATCATTTTTACTCTTTTAGCATCTAGGAAAATTAGTTTGGCCCTTTTAGGTTCATTTTTGCTCAAATTAGATTTTAGTATACGTTTTTACATTTCCCGTTAACGTTTTTATTTTCAATTGCGTAATTGCTTAGTTGTTTTCTTTCTTTTACATGTTTTATGTGTTTTTATTTGTAGAAATAGAAAACCAATTCAAAATCTTATCACCATTCAAATCATTGTCCAAATAAAAACGGGGTTTCAATTCATAATTCTAGGGGTATAAACGACCCGGTGAACACTTATTAGTTAACGTACGATATTTTGAGTGACTTTCCTAATTACCTTTTTCCTAAAGGGTAATTTTGGAATTTTAATACTTTGATATTATACGTATATATAATTTGGACCGTATCAAAATTCCTCAAACTAAATGATTGTTGTGTCCTCACGCAATGTTATATGTCATAAAACCAAATACTCCAAAACCTCCCCAAACTAATCCTTTGAAAAGTAGCAAAGTCTTTTGTGGGGAGAGTTAAGAAATCACAAGTTTTAAAACACCCCGTTTTCCCATTTTTTTCAAAGTTTTTTCCATTTTTATGATTTTCATAATTTCCAACTTACAACTTATTCATGTGTGACATAATGTATTGCTTTCATTATTCATTGACCACTCTTTTACCGATAAACCTATGGATTCACTCAACCTTTGTGTTGACTTTTAGCATGTTTAATTTCAGGTCCTTGGTATAAAGCTTGGAGAAGGTGCCTAGAAGTGATATCAAATAATAGTGGATTCTGTTGTTTATTTAAATTCGATTGCAACTTTCACTATAAAAACTTAAGACACTTTTGGTAGAATGAAGCCTTTTGTTTAATTAAAAATGTATATATATATAATAAAAGAAGGTTTTTTTGAAACCTTGCCACCTCATTTAATCCCAGCTGGCATATATGCCACGTCATTTATGCCACGTCACTTAATCCACATGTACATAAAGCTGTCAATGAGTTGAATTTTGATAGCTGTATTTTTAGGATTGTTTCACCACTTAATTGCTAATTCCTTAAGTTATTAATTTTGTTTGACTATTCTTTAAATATACAAAGAAATTAGTTACGGTATTTCTCCAAACTTCTCAATTTTTTTATTGTTTTCAAATTTCAAATAATTTTAGAATCAAAATTTATTTATTGATATAGTGATTGACAGGAAGAAACCTCATTATTATCCACTTTTAAGCAATCAGTTACGGGTAAACTTTCTCTTACCAATTGAAATTATATCTTCCATGAAAATGCATAACATTGGCAGTCTATTTTAAAAGAACAACGAATGTGAGGGTTTTTAATAATTTTATTAGTTTGTTTGTTGTTTCATATTAGTAAGAATCGGTAGAACTTAGTCACACTAGTGTTTTGTATGTTCACTTATCACATAATAAGTGTTCTTAAAGATGCCTTGCAATTGCAAGTGTTTTATGTAATGACTAAAAGCATTGGTTGTGTAGATTATGAGGTAATTTTCAAATGTTTAATGCCTTACAAGGAAACTAATTGAGTCAAAAGTCATTTGTAAATTACTTGGTGTAATGTTGTAATGCTACATATTATTTATCTTAAATAAAATGGGTTGGCAATGATGTACTCCTACTATCTTTTATGTCTATGTTGTTATACTATGAATGACTCGAGTTTTTAGATTTTGATAATTATTTTTCGTATTTGGTATGTATTTAATTACACATACCTTTTACCTATAAAAATGTGCCTAAATGACCAAAAAGAGACATAAAATGCCAAAAATATGTGTGTTTTGCTATTTATGATGTGCAGGAAATGGATATTCACTAAAGAACAAAAACGAAGCCAAAACCGACAAAACCGAGCACGGGATTAGAAAGAGTGCAAAAAGTCATAGTAAAAGTCAACACAGAAAAGTCAAAAGTCAAAGGCAAAGCCGATATTGAAGAAATGTTAAATGGGCAAACCCGTACCCATCTAATGGGCCGGGTCCGCCAATTAAACATTATGAATACCCTTTTTAAGTTAAAGGCCCAAAGTCCAATTTAAATCTTACCCGACCCAAAACTTAACATATAAGCCCATTACCACTTAGCCATAACACCCGTTTTACATTAACACCGTTAAGTCCTTGGGACGAAACATATCAAAGTCCCTAAAGCTTTTCACCATTTAGCCCTACGTCCAACCTCGTTATCCTCCGTATCCTAAACCTAAAACAAAAGATCCCCCAAAACCCAATCTAGACACTATTCATGGGTCACTCTCTACACACCCTGCACCATGACAAACTCTGTCTCTTTCCCATCTTGTTTCTTCCCAATCAACCCCATCCCATAACACAAACAAAACCACGTTGCAAGCCCCTAAATCCGTATTCGTCATGGTAAAGAAAGGAACCATGCGTGATGCAAGCTTGGGGCCCAAAGAAAATAATGGCTAGATGAGAGACTTAGGACCCCTCACAACAACAAACACAAGACACACCTCATAGGGCCAGAGAACTCCTCAAAAAACTGCTATAAAATTAGGTGTTGTGTTTTTCACACAGTAGAGGGAGTAGTAAAAAAAATAGATTTGGGAGTAGTGTAATTTCACTTTTAAAATGTCATTTTAATTTCCTGTACTTTACTTTTAAAAGCATTGTAACCAGTTTTTATTATTAATGAAATTACTGTTTAATTGAATTTCAATTCTGTTTTCACTTTATGCAAGCTTAATTCAGTTTACAAGTTATTTTCTCAAACTTATTTCTATTTAAAAGTAATCTATTGTTATATTGAATCACAATTCCTATGCTAATTGAGGATGCTTTTAGTTAATTTGGAAGATAAGCTAGTTAAGGAAGGGCTTATGGGGTTAAATAGTGCTATTATGTATATGCTGTGTAGTCCTTAGATCTTATGAGGATTATTTAATCCTGTTTTAGCAAGATAAAGACAATCTTTTCTATTTCCTTTTTCCTTTCTTTACTTTTCACTTTTTAGATTATTTTTATGCATTTGCTTATTTCTGCTTATTTCTGTCTTATTAGTGCTTATGTTTGCTTATTCTATCTTTTTAAATGCTTATCATGTTTATGTTTTAACTTTTATGTACTTTGGTTTGGATTTCATTGAAACTGCTTGATATGTGCCTTAATCTGCTTAATCTTGCTTGCTTATTTTAAGTACTTATCTCTTTGATTTAATTGCTTATTTGTCCTTAGTTAGCCTTATTCTTCATCAATTTTTAGTTTTTATAAGTTTTCCCGATTTTAGAAACTTAAATGAGTGTTTGGGACAGTAGCACTAACCTTGGTTAGTGCTGCTTGCTGTCAACTTTGGTTAATAAGCCAAGTTCCATAAGCTCTTTTAAGGTATTAGGAACTGTTTCAAAAAGTTTTTATGGTTTGAAAGTCATTTTTAATGTTTTCCCTAAATGATTTTAGAATCTGTGATATTTAGGCTTTCTACAACTGCTTTTATTTGATTTTGGTTCTTGAGTTGTTTTAAGCTCTTGTTAACACTTCATTTTGGTCTAAGTATGCATTAGAAACAAAGTGTATCAGTTTGCAATTGTCAATTTTTGTTTTGGGTCAAAACTGTCATAGCTTAGGTAAGTTTTTAAAGGTTTTGTCACCATTTTTTTATCTCAGTTTTAGATTAGTGTAATATAGTTTTAGGTTATGAAAATCACAGCACAAGCTTTTTGTGCTACAAGCTTGACTTGTTTGTGCTTATTTTGTTTTTAAAAAACTCTTTTCATAGCTTAATATAGGGCTGCAATAAGCCTTTTAGTTCTTACAAAAACTTGAAAAACTCAGCATATACTGAGTTACACAACCCTTTTTCATTTGTCATTTTCTAGCTTATTATTTATTCAATTTGCTTAAACTTTGCTTTTTCTTATAGTATGTAGTTCTAGCTTAATCTGTTTTAACTTTTTGAGGTTTAGCTTATTGATTAACTAGCTTAAAATTAGCTCAAATGTGCCCCCATTAGGCTGTTTGGTTCTCCTTTTTAGCCAAAACTGCTTATTTGATTTCTGTGCTTTTTAGCTTATTTATTCTGCTTCTTTTTGCTCATTAGTGCTTATTAGGGTTAGGTGATCATTTGTTGTTAGCTTATTGCCTTTTTCTTTTAGCTTTTTAGAGTCCTTAAGTCCATTTAGTTTTAGCTTGTTATGTCTAAAAAAAACCATAGCTGTCACTTTTTCTTTAGCTTTTTCTCAGCTTATTTGTAAGATTCAGTAATAAGTTTCTTTATTAAACTTGCTTATTTTAACTTGTTCTTTAGCTTTTTCAAAAAAAAATCAAAAAAAAAAGTTTTCTCAAAAAGAGAGGCCACAGGGGTCGAACGTGTGACCTCTCCTTTATAACACCAACACTTTAACAAACCACACACTCACCAACTGTCCTTGAGTCTTTTTCGTTTACTCTACAACATTTAATATTTAACCTTTGTTTGCCATTTAAGCTTTCAGCTCTTTTGAGCTTATTACCAGCTTATTGAGATAAGCTGGTTGCCCCATTTTATTTTTCATAGGATTAACTTACTTCAAAGCACTTTTCGTAATTTTTTTAGATTTTTTATAATTAGTTTAATATTTTTAATATTTAATTTAGATTAAAACCGTTTTTAATTCATAATAAATTAATTAAAAGTCAAAAAAATATAATTCTTTTTTTTAAATTTTCTTTTATCATTTAGGATTTATAAAAATTAAATTTTCATTTGTAGGGTTAAAATTTGATGTTTTAGGTTTTTAAGTCGCGTTTTTAATTCCCGTTAACGTTTTTCGTGTTTTATCCTTAATTGCTTTAGTTTTTAGTTTTCCCTTATTTGTTTTTTGCATTATATTTGTAGAAATAGGAAACCAAATCAAAATCTTTAAACCATTCAAACACGCGATCACGAACTTAAACTCGATTTTCAATTTACGCCTCGTCGGGAAACGACCCGGGAAGATTTTTTTTGATTTTGCTTTGGATAAAAGTAATTTCCTTCTTAAAGCCTCACGAAATACTTACCTCACTCTTCTTAATTGATATTTAGTTATATATATATTACTTATATATTATATATAGCTAAAACACCAAATCAATTTTTGGCGCCGCTGTCGGGGAGGCTGTGTTACGAATTTCAAGTTATCGTTTGAAGATTAGTGTTTGAAGACCCTTCCTCGTGAAGTTATCGCTTTCATTTGTGAATATTTTCAAATAATCAAAAATACCAAAAAAATCAAAAAACAACAAAATCAACCGTTGTGTCACTTGTGATTCACCTTTAGATTACAAACTATAAGAGAGGTATAAGGAAGGTCGATCCTACGAACTTCGACCCAAAAGGAGAAGGTTGTTAAAACGCTTCGCGCTTACCCGCTCCTCCGCTTCTTTGTGCGTTTTCTAGAGAGCTACCGTACACTTGTTCGATTTTCGGTTACCAAAAATATTTTTTCTTTCTTATGTATTTTGCTATAAATAATCTTCTTTGTCCTCTTATTCGTTTAATTCTTATCTTCGTTACCCTCTTATCCGTTTAATTCTCCAACATGTCTTCGTATAACCATCCTGGTTGCTCGTATTGTGGAGGTTCGTTTAATGGTGGAAACTGTCCGAGCTGTAGCAGTGTAGGATCCAGAAATGAGTTTTTCTATGACCCAAATCCTTATTCTTATAATGAAACACCAAACTTCTTCAACCAACCTCGTTATTCTCCGAGTCAGTACGAGACGTATTCTTGTGAGTTTTGTGGAAACGATGCTCATTATGGTTACGATTGTCCACCTCAAGTCCCGTTTGTCTACAATCAGGACCCGTGTTTCAATCAAAATTTTGATAATTTTCTACAAACTTCACCAAGTTTTCAACAACAATATCTTTGTTGTGAAAACTGCGGGGGTCCTCATGAGACTTTTCAGTGTCAACCGTTGAACCAAAATTTCTATGAACCTAATCATGGCTATAATTCTAATTCTTTCGGTTTTGACCAATCCCAACCCCCACAGTTTCCCGTCATTCATCAACCTCCTCAAGAAACGAGTGTGGAAATTTCGCAAACTAGAGAAAACCTAACGGGGGAGAAATCTAATACAACCTTTAAAGAAGTTTGATCGTATATCTTTTAGAGAAACGCCAAAGGTTTTATTGCTAGCTTGGGAGAAATTTTTTGAAATTAAGCATGCTTTTAGAGAAAAGCAACATCAACCAGAGGATATACAAGAATTGCTTCATAAACTTCTTAAAGATTTGCAAATTATAAGAGAGGAGCTGGCAGATTATATTAATACTCCGAACTTGAATTATCCTGCCTTCTACGACGATGATGATGAGTACACTATTCAATATAGGGAATATTTAGAGAATTCGTCTAATGCAATCACACCCGACTTATCAACTGAGGAGCCCGATAACTCTCTAAGTATGGGGGACGAGCATCTTAGCACTATTCTGGAAAAGGAATCGAACGAATTAATAAAGTCTAGTGTTTAGAACCTTGTCCCAACCCCAAGTGAGTCCGAGGGTATTTCCAACGATACATGTGATGTGCCTTTTTGTGATAATTCTCCTCCTCTTGATGTTTTAAACGATCACTTTGAGATTTTCTCTGATTTTAACGATGATTGTACTTCGAGTGATGACGATTCTTTTGAGAACATCGATTACGTTGAGGCATCACCTCCCGATTCTGAGCTCGTCAGCTTAGAAGAGGTGAAGGACGATATACTTCATGAGAAATTATTGAATATCTATCTTCTTATTGCTAAGATCGAATCTTTGAATGACAACCCCACTCCTGATTGTGTGCTCAAGTCTCCTTCCACATTTCCTATCCCCGTTGAGGATAGTGACTCTTTCTTTAAGAAGTCCGATACTTCTCTCTCTTATTTGGATAATTCTTTACCCGAATTCGAGACTTTTAGCGATCATACGGAAGAGACGAGTAGTGGCAGTACCACTACTCATTCTGATAACTCTCTTCTCGAGTATGAATCGTTTCTCTTTGAGATTGAGCCCGATCGGGGAGAGTTGACTAGCGTTGTTATGGGAGATATTTTAGGAGAACATCGTGTTTATATGCCTAATGTGTTACCCACCCATCCCACCCTTATGCTGAATTCGGACTTCATTCCTTCTGATGATTCTCTCCGATCTGATCTTGAAGTTTCTTTTCCTTCCGGAACTAGAAACAAGATTTTTGATCCGGGGATATTCTTTGAAGTCCAATCCAAGAGATTTCTAACTCGGGATAGATTTCTATCTCATTTATCCGTAATCCTCTTTGTCCAGTGATTGAGACTTTGCTTCCATTTTCATCCGAAAATGAAGACCAAATTTTTAATCCTGGGATTCTTTCTTCTAATCTCTTATCTCATCTGGGCAAAATCACTTCTGATTTTTCTAAGAGCCCAATAATGATTTCTGGAGGGGACATTCCTATCTTGGATGTTCCATTTCTCCATTTTTATCCTCCTTGACCAGCTCAAGTATGGGGGATCGAGTCAGGCTCAAGATTCGGTTAACAAAAATAAGCGCTTCGTGGGTGGCAACCCATGCTTATCCTGATATAATTATAATATTAGTAACGAATAAGTGTGTTGTGAGGAGGCTCGCCTCTTCCTTTCTCGTGTTTTGTATTTTGTGATGTTTGTCCAGGATTGCCCTGGATTATGAAGCCTCTCGTGCTCGTGGTTTTGTCCTTCGTTCACTCGAGCTTAAATCCTTAGCATGATTATGGGAATCCAATATCAAATCTTATCGACTAACATTTATCTTTATGCATACTTAATGAACGGCTTTAGATTTACGTAGAGACCCTTCTTAAAACATTGAGGACAATGTTCAATTCTAATATGGGGGATCTTTCGATTTGATTGTGCCTGCAGTCGTTGTTTTCACGTAATCTCGTTTTTACCACCAAAATACCAAAAAATTAAAAAAAATAAAAATTTTCAAAAACAAAATAAGTGTTTTATCACAATATTGACTTTCCTACTGGGTAGAATAAGAATAAATTTTGACTCGATCGAGCGTATTGAGCTTTAGCTTGTCCCTTAACTTTTAGACTAAGCATTTGCAGATCTTTTTTATTAAAGATTTTAAATTTGTGAAGAACGAGAAATAATAGAGTTAATTATGAGTTAGATGCTAAACAAGGATTAGTTGGAAATCTTAAGAGCTCATAAATGTAGTTTGTGGCTTTTCTCTCTCATAAGCTTCTAACAGGACTAATAATACGTGCTCTCTTTGAAAATTAAACTTAAATCAACGATTTTTGAAGTATGGTCGTTAACAATAATTTTAGTCTTAGTTCAAATTTATACTTATATTTGCTAAAAAGAAATTTTCTCTATATCGTGGTAATATAAAGTAAAAAAAATGATGAGGTAATAATAATAATAAAATCTGTGGGCTGATAAAAGTTTACTGCATCTTGCCGGCTCACAACCGATGTTGCAGTCTTCTAAGTAAGGCACATAGTAATTATCCGAGACTGATAAAAGTTTGCTGTATCTTGCCGGCTCACAACCGATGTTGCGGTCTTCTAAAAGGTCGAGGATTTCCTTAGTTTAAAGGATGTGTAATTATATTAAGTGTAATAAATGTGATTTAATAAATATAGGGAAAATCTCTTTTTCTTAAATTTAAATATGCTTTTGAACTAAGACTATTTCATTTTAAGTTGTGATTTTATGTATAATCGGGAAATCCAAGGGTGTTGAAACCGAAGGTCCGTGAGTCCCGATACTAGTCTATGTGGGGTGTCAAAAGCCTGGTCACTTAGCCGCAAGGTTGGGATGTGCCGAGACGAAAGTGCTACATGGGATGATCTCGCCTTCAAACTCATTACTTTTAGGTGGAACGTGAAGCATATAAATTTTGCAAAACGTTTGATTTATGGTTGAAATTCAAAATAAGCACATTCACCTAAGATATAATAATTGTCGGGGGCGAAAGGTTTCACAAGGTACAAATATGAGTAGTGTTAGCATCTTAGCTTGTATGTAACAGCGATTTCATTTTTAAGCTTAGTTTGGGACAAGTAAAAAAACAGGGACGATGAATTTATCCTTTTTAGGCATTTTAGGGTTAAAGTGCTTCTTGTTCTATGACCATAAAAGTTATAAAAATAACGAAAGTCCATACATTCTAGTTAGTTGCTTAAAAAGAAAAGTACAAAAAAATGAGAAAAAGGGGAAAATACAAAAATATGTGTGGTAATAAGTGTAAATGTTTAAAAATGGTCAAAACGGGGCTTTTCAAAACTAATTGTTAGCCTCAATTTATTGAGTCGAACAAGGAAGCTCGGTCACTCTACGATGGAGCTTCGGTCTCTAATTAGTTAAC